>PVJA010012013.1:0-53091 GCA_004027025.1 Myocastor coypus
GAGGTGGGTCATGCCCACACACTGTACTCTGTAGAATGATTATGAGGACAATATGCAATATGTCAACTTTCAAAGAAAAGAAACGGAAAAAGAAAAAAAAAAGTAATGTGGGTTTAGAAAAGTTAATGTTTAATTGTTTGATCAATCTTACATACCTATATGTATTAATCTAAACTGATCCAATGATGAAAATATGTAATATGACCATTGTTAAATTTAAACAATAAAAAAAATTGAAACAAAAAAAATGCATGGGTACAAAACCCATGGAGAAAAAGGGCTACTGTGCCTTCATGAACTAATAGTGAACGGTTTTATTAAACACCTACAGAAATAGACTTTGTTATGTGAAAAGAAAATAAACCATTATAAGATCAAAAAAAAAATAAAGATATACAAATCTACTAGTGAGATAACACACCATAATAAATGCATAAGCAGAGAAATTAAAGAAGTACTTAGTAAATATTTAGTTGTCCAATCAACATAAAAATTACTTAAAACCATTCATAAACAGAAAATACAGTTGAAAGCCATGACATACAACTACTACCACAATTACTAAAATTTAAGCAGAGAACAGCAACAACAAAAAACCCTGATGTCGTGTTATTTTCCATGTGGACCAACCAGAAATTCTGTATGCTCTTGATACAATATAAATTATGAATTGATACTAATGCTTTGAAAACTTACAATACTATTACAGTTGAAATGCAGGGCCCACAATCTAGATCATCTACTTATAGGTAATACCTAAAAATGCAAAAATTAAAGAACCCACATATTTAGTAATAGTAGAATGGATGAATTTATAAAGTATTTACATAAAATGGAATATTATATTGAAATAAAATGACTACTTCTGCACATAAAAGCATAGATGCATCTCACAAACAAATTGAGTGAAAGAAGCCAGGTAACTTTTCACTTACATAAAAATCATATCTGCAGAACAAACATATAATAGAAATATAATTCGTTCTGGAGCATAATAGTCTAAAGGTAAGAGGAGAGAAGCTTCTGAGTTGTTGGAAGCTTATATCTTTATCTGATGGTAGTTATTTGGGTTACTTAGTTTATAAAACTATTGAAATATGTGTATCTGTATCTATATTTAGGTGTACAGATATAGATATGGTAAATTTTTCAATGACTGTTAAGTTTCAAAAAAGTGAACTTTAAAAAGTACCCATTTTAAATGGGTCTAAAATGTGATGCTCTATTAACAAATCTGTGTTTTCTTTCTATTATTTTCTTCTGAAAGAGAGATGAAACTATTCACAGATGGCATAAATGTTTCTGTAGAAAAAAATAAAAGAACCAACAAAAGTTCTGAATCCTAAGCTATTATATCACTTCAAGAATAAGATATTAACATTCAAATCAAATGTTTTCTTGTGTAGCAGTAATCAAAAATTAATTTTACCAGCACATGATTGCATTTACAAAAATGTTTAAATTTTGTTTGTGGTATTAATACACACACACACACACACACACACACACACACACACACACACATATATATCATATCCCATGATCACTGAAACTTACACTGCATTCAACATTAAATCTTGTATTGAGTCTGAAAATATCAAGGGATGATCATTTCCTCTTCCAGCCCTTTCAAAGAATGAGATCTAGGAAATAAATGAGCAATTACTGCTGGAAATTTACACTGTAACATGTCCAGAGGGTTCAGTGTAGATTTGGTAATTAGGGAGCAATTAGGACAGTTACTGTTAATTTTGTAGACTTATATTATCCTATAGACTTAGGTAATTCATAAGCAACGTGTTTGATGTATGACTTTATTCTAGTAGGAGTGATGGTATAAAGAGATGGTAAGTTAAAATGACCTAAGAAAAAATTTTATAGCACTGATATTTCCTTTTTGAAAATGTGTTCAGCATGCTAGCTTCCTCAGCTTTTCCTTTTCTCTTTTCACCACCAGAGGGCAGGTGAGGAAGAGAGGAGAAAATAAAGGCCTCGATTCAAATTGAACACTTAAAATATTTATTCACAAATGAGCTATCTTGTTTGAACCTTGCTCTATTTTGAAAATAACTAATATGAGTATAAACTTTACTTATTTATACTTAGTTTATTTGGTGATAAAATTAGGGCTTTGCATTTTTGTTTATAAATCAGTGATTGTGCTTTAAAAGTCTAACTTTCTAATATTTTGAAATGGTATCTCAAAAATTTCAAATCTTCTTTTGGGTGATGCCCATGAATTAAACCCCTTTATTCTATCATTCTTAAATTCAGTTATTGGATAATTATGAGAAATCTTCTGTTTACATCTCAACAGGGCCACTTGCTCATTTACTTTATTTCATGGCTAGTAGTTTTATTAATCAAGTTATGTGTCTTTTAAACTTAATTGAAGGAAATGGAAATAAGATGTAACAGATTTTTATTTCCCTTTTCAAATACTGTATACCACAGTAATGTTTACATAGTTTTAGTAGGTATATTAAGATGTTTTCTTGTGCAATTTTAGACCTGTTTAACTAACAATAAAAAATTATTTCCAAAACATTAGGTAGTATGATAAACTACCTAATTCAATAGCTCAAGCCATCTTGCAAGTAAGTTGTTAACTCTAAAGTCAAGTGGCAACTTGGAGTTTTGCCCTTTCAACTTGAATAATGCCATTGTTGTGAAGTACAGGAACAACCGGATAGATCCTCATGCTAGGAAAGGAGATCTCCACACTGCTAATTCCAAGCACTAGGAATTCCTTTTTTCCTTGTCTTAGTGAGAACCTCATTTTGAAGGGTTTTTTAAATGCCAAGGAAGACCACATACAGTGCCTAAAGCACTGCTAGCATATAGTGCTTTATAAATATTATTTATTGTTATAAGCTTATATTTACTTCCAGTTTAGCCCATTTATTGAAGTATATTGAATTACAGAGTTTAGAGAATTAATTATTCAAAAAATCTTATTCTTAGATTTGCTAACTGAAAGTGGGAGAAATAATGTCACTTAATTTCCTTAGACTGTTTCCTGGTATGATTACTTGGTGTGGTATTTGCTAATTATAGGTAATGAATATGTGAGAGGATAAGATCTAGCTCTTTTAAAGAGATCAAACTGAATGAGGAAGAAAAGTTGGACCTTTGATGAGGTGTTGTAATGTTCTGGTGTCGGTGCCGAAAGGAATGACAAGAAACCCGATGAATTTAGCTCAGAGGACTCACCGAGATTTGTCTTTCTGGAAGTGAGCCTCGACCCACAGAAGAATCTTACTTTTATTGAATACCAAAGGACAGCCTATAGAATTTGCATAACTGCTTTGGGGAATGTAGACTAGAGACCACTACTTCTATCACCATTTACCTAACATCAGGTTAATACAAGTGCTAATTGAAAACATTTCAAGCAGGGGAGGAGAGAACCAGTAACATCCCAGGCTAGGGAAGAGACACCAATCAAGGAGCCATTAGAATAAACAGGTTATCTGCTTCCTTGAATCCAGGTTTCAGGAATCCCCAAGCAACCCCCATAGCTGTCTTTGGGCTTTATTGTTCTCTACTTAAGATTATCTCTACAATGAGGCATCTCCTTGGTCCTCATGAGGAGTATTTTAAAATACTGAACAGAAAAGAATTTCCTGTGGCTACCTCCTGAACACAAGCTTATAGTGTAGGACAGGTAGAGGGAAGACACACCATGATTATCAGGACTAATCAAAACAAAAATTTTCTAGTTTGGCAAGAAAAGGTAACACTTCAGGCCTAGTATTGCTGTGACAGTCTCCTTACTGGTTTTCTGAACAATCTTTTCCTATTCAAGGCCACTGTGCCTGTTTATTCTAGTGTTTTTCTACTAAAATTCAACATGATTTTTTTTTTCTTGCTCAAAGTGGCACACAGACAGTCTCATAGTTACACTGTTGTACTGTTTGTATTTTCCAATGATACAAAAGCAATAAATATTTAACAGAGAGTGTCTGAATTTTGGGCATGTGCTCGGGTAGTTATATAACTCGTATGATTCTTACGCTGGACACTAGTAATGAGGTACAACTCTCAGTTAAGTAGCAGGTCAGGAGAGTGGAAAACTGATGCTCTGTTGCGTCACTGTGTTGCTAGTCTGTGATGGTCACCAACTGAGGCCAAGTGATGGCCAGCGTTTTAGAGATGAGTGCCCACACTGTGGTCCCTAACCTACTGATTTATCACAACATACCAATACTGAAATTAAACCTGCATATTGAGGTTGAGTTTAGAAAAAACAGCTCATACATTAACATCTTTTAAGAAAGGGAAAACAACACATGTGCCATCGGTTTGCCATCACTGGAAGAGGTAGATGAAAACTCATTTGTTGATAGAAAGTATTTTCAATTTAAGATGGTTTTATCTACTACATAACCTGTCCATGAACTTAGGAGCATCTGTGTTCTTCAGTCTTTCAAAAAGCCATCTTTTCAATTTATTTGTTCTTTTTTTTTTCTAATCTCAATTTCAATAATATCTGCTTTGATCTTTTGCAATTTCTTGCATTATACCAGCTTTGGGTTTGGATTGTTCTTGTTCTTCTAGGGCCTTGGTATTTGAATTTCTCTGTATTTCTTATGTGGGAATTTGCCACCATAAACTTTTCTCTGAGGACTGCTTTCCTTGTTTCACATAAGAATCAGTATGTCATACTTGCATGATTACTTAATTGTAAATTGTCTCATTTCTTCTTCAGTTTAACCTGTGACTTATTGACTATTTTAGAGAGTGTTACTTAATTTGCATGTGTTTGCATAGTTTTTGTATTGACTTTTGTCATTGTCTTCAAGTTTCATTTCAGTATGATCTGATTAATATTAATGAGATTTTTTTGCATGTGCTTAAGCATGCTGTGTGGACTACTATGTAGTGTATGTTGGAAAAATTGCTGGGTGCCATTGAGAAGAATGTATGTTCTGTTATTGATGGAACATGCCGTGGATGTTGTCTGATTTTTAAGGTTTGGTTCAACTCCAATGTTTCCTTTCCTCTTTTTCTTCTAGTGTTCTTTTGCTAATTGATCTGTTCACTTGGATAAGAAGATATTGAGGTTTCCCATTATGATCATATTGATGTTTATATGATTTTCCATGTCCATTAGTGTTTTTTTAATGATGTTACCTGTGCCAGTATTGGAGTATATATATTTATAATTATTATTCTTTCCTATTGAATTATTCCCTTAACTAGTATTTAATGACTTTGTCTATTCTGATAAATGCTGTCTTGAAATCTACTTTGCCAAAAATTAGAATAACTACTCATCATTTTTTCTGGGTTTTCATTGCATAACTATCGTTTGATTTTTTAATCTGTGAATTTCTTTTTGAATTAAATATGCTTCTTGCAGATTATATGTCAAAGTATACAATATCTATTTTGCCAATTTGTTTCTTTTTATTGGGAATTTGATACTATTATCACTGCAAGATATTACTCAGAATTATGACTTAGTCCTGTCATTGTTATTTTTCCATTGCTAATTGTTAATTTCTTCTCCTTCTCCTTTTTGCTTTCCCTCTTCCTCTTCTTTTTCTTCCCTTTCCCCTTCTCCTTTTTGCTCTTCTTCTTCTTCTTCTTGCTCTTCTTGCTCTTCTTCTTCTTCTTCTTCTTCTTCTTCTTCTTCTTCTTCTTCTTCTTCTTCTTCTTCTTCTTCTTCTTCTTCTTCTTCTTCTTCCCATAGTTATTTATTCTTTTTGACTCCTTAATATCATTGACTGCAGCATCTTTTTTGGGGATATCTTTGAGAATTGTTTGTAATATTGTTTTGGTGGTAATTTTCTGGAGGTACTCCTTGTCATTATACACCTTATTTCTCTGTCAGTTTTGAAGTGAAGTTTTATAGAATTCTTAAATAAACTGAGACCAGAAGTTATTTTTCTTTAGGGATCAAAACATTTCACTGTACATCTTCCTCATCTTAAGAGTTTGTGTGCAGAAGTCTACTGTAATTCTAGTGGATTTTACTGTTCATGTGACTCATTGCCTTTCTCTGTCAGATTTTAAGATTTTTGTCCTTCTGGCATTCTGAGTGTAATGTGATGCAGGATGTTTCTCTTTTAGTCATGGATATTTGGGGTTCTATATGTATCACTTTTCTATGTTTATTTCTTGTCCTATGTTTTGGAAGTTTTCTGCCATTATTTCTCTGAACAGATGTTTTATGCCATCTGCACTGTATTGATTTCACACGTATTCTAGTTATTCTTAGATTAGTCCTCTTTGTGTCTGCTAGCAACTGTTGGATCAGGTGACCAGGTTCTTTTATGATGTCTTTGAGTAGATGGTCTTAGCAGGCATCACTGTTTTCTAGTTGTGAGATTCTGTCTTCACATTGGTTGTCCATACTTGCAATATGATTTTTAATCTCCTAGATTTCTGATTGAAACCTTCCCGTAGACTAATTCTTTGGTAAATTGCTCATTCATGCTTTATATACCATTTTTGTTTACTCATCTAGCTTTTAATTAGTGTCTTTTGAACAGTCCTGCAGTATTTTATTACTTCTATCATGCTTCTTTATATTTTTCCTGATCCCATTGAGTATGTCTTTGATCTGTTTTATAACCTCCTCTGTTATCTTTTCAGTTAGTTTAACTTATGCTATTCTGCCCTTTAATGCCTCCTATATTGACTTTGGAGGAAGTGGGAGTTTGGGAGATATTTTGTTGCCTTGTCTTTTCCTGTTTATATTGTTTTGTTTGTTCATTTTGTGCTTATGTTTCTAGTTGCTTGTAGTTTAAAGTATAATGTGGTATGTGGGGTATAGTATAGTACAGTACAGTACAGTACAGTATAGTATAGTATAGTATATAAAGCTCCTACTATAGATCTCTTTAGTTTCTTTTCAGTGATGTACTTTTGTCCTGGGTAGGTAACTGTAATCTTTTGCCACAGTCCCAAGACTTAGCCATTTTTCTTACTTTGGAGATGAGGCTGCTGTGTGGTTAGGATGACAACCAAATTCTCTGGAAACTGCAGATAAGAATGCAACATTAATTTTACAGAATCAGCTATCAAAAGGTTAACAAAGATATTATATATAAATATTATGCGTTCATTCTTAGTTTTAAATTTTAGACTGAGGATATAACTCAGTGGCAAGCATAATATTATGAGTTCAATTCCTGGTACCAAAATAAATAAATAAATCAAATTATAAATAAATAAATAAATAAATTTGGTTGTGGTGTTACTCAGTAATAAAATTGAACATTAATATTAATGTCTAAATAAAACTTTACTTGTTTACATTTAGCAAGCAATATCAGAGAACATGATATTGAGAAAGAAAAGATTCATTTTTATTGCCTTGCTCTGTAATTTGGACTGGACTGAAACACATAAAGAAAAAATTATGTTTTCTATGACTCCTGAGTTAGTAACTAAGATGATGAATTCATGAGAATTACCACAATTTGCATCTTGAAACAGCCTTAAGGATGAAAACTAGTAAGAATTTCATCACTTTAAAGTATTTGGTGATCATCACCTTAATACTATCAATATTCACTCCTTCTTTGCTGCTAAATAATACTGCCTGAATTTGCCTAGGAAAAGATACCTCCTTAATGAGGAGCATAAATTAAATAGATTATGTACTTTGGTGGTTTTTTGTCCAGTATAAGAATAGAAACCAAACACACCTGTGAGCAAGGACTCATCAGAAGAATTATCAGTTTATTCCTAGTTATTTGATTATTTTTATGATGTAATTAACTCAATCACTTAGGCTTAATTAAAAATAGTGGTGTTTCAAGTTCTGTTTTCCAGAAATAGTGTGAGCCCAATTTATTTGTTTTTCACTACTACAAAAAAACTCCCGAGGATGGGTAACTGATAGAGAAAAGAAGTTTATATTGGCTATGGCTCTTGACTGAAGTCAAAGCCTCAAATTTAGTAATAGACTCTTGCTGGCAGTGTCCCAAAATAGTGCAGGGTAGCACAAGACAAGGAGTGGGGAACCCACATCTGTGTTTATCCTCTGGCCGTGCTCTGACGAAACCACCAGCATTGAATTATAGGGACCCCATCAGCCCTCATCACCTCCCAAAGGCCCTGCACAGAGCCAGTCTCCCTTCCCTTAATACTTCACAGTGGGAGTTGCAGTCCAACCCCAGAACTCTTGGGGCTGTGTTCAGGCCATAGCCAGGCTCTTACATCAGGCTGTCTTAGAAAATCTTTTAATAATAAAGTAAGAGAAGAACTAAGGAGGACTTAGTTATTTGTAAGTCAGCAGAAAGAAAAACGGTCTGGTTATTTAGACATTAAATATATACTTTTCCTATACATCTGAAAGAATTTTTTCAAGGAGCAAGGCTAAAGTTTAAATTAACTTACAATAAATGCACGTGATTCTGAACCTGTCTTCTGCCAGAAAAAAATTTCTAAGAAATGTATAACATATAATGTATAACATATATTAAAAAATCTGAAGGACAGTGTTGTTTATTGAATAATTATTTTATTAATTTTTCATTTTAAAGATATAGAATTTCAAGGGGCCTGGCAGGATGGCTCAGTGGTCTAAAGCTCCTGCAGGTGGCTTCAGGGACTACGATTCGATCCCCGGCACAACATGCTGCGCCAGCCCTGCCCTGAGGGAAGGCTGAGCTGGCCATAAAAATAAATGAACAAACAAACAAAAGTTCTGAAAGAAGAAAAATTAAATAAATAAAAATTAAAAAAATAAAGATATAGAATTTCAAAACAGAATGATAGGATGTTAATGGTGGTTGCTGTATTGAACATTGTTACCTTCAGATAGTCACTCAGCTTTCCAGACACAGGCACGCAAAGTCGAGCAAGCCATGTAAGCGCTAGTGGTTCCTTTCAATGAACTGATAGAAATTAGCAGCACAATTATCTTAGTTATCTCATCTTTTTTCCCTTTCTGGCTCTCTCTTTTACCCCATCCCAGTTGCTGTTTCCTTTCAAGCAGTTTCTTTCCCTTTCAGCACATCTCTGGTATCTTTTGCATGTTATTTACTTTTTCAATTTCTTATGCTAGGGAGACAACACGATGTTTGCATATGCCATTCTGATTTATTTCGCTTAAGAGTATGGTTTTTAGCTGCACTCATATACTTGTAAAAGTCTTGAGTTTATCATGCTTTTTTTTTTTAGCTGAGTACTACCCCATTGTGTAAAAATACATCTTTTTATCCATTCCTCAGTTGGTGAACATTTGGATTGTTTCCAAGATTTAGCTATTACAAATTGTGCTGCTATAAACATTTGTTGTACATTAAAATATTTGAAAGTTTATCATAAAATATATCGTTAAAGATTTTCCTATGATTAGAAGTTGATTATAAAATGAATTGTTCATGTCTATCATATTCTTATTTTTTACTTAAATATTTTAAAACTTATCTAAAGTAAACGCAAATTTTGTTCTTTAAAATGTGTTTTTAGGGAACTGGGGAGATAGCTCCATGGCACAAGTGCCTACTGGGCAAGTGCAAGATTGTGAGTTTGAACCCTGGTCCCGCAAAAAAAAGAAAGAGAAAAAAAACCTAAAACGTGTTTTTAGGTCCAACACATAGCAAATTTTAAGTTACAACATAACAAATTCAGGAAAATTACATTAATATGAAAACATTTTCAATGTAAGTTTTTATATGATAACATGAAGATGGTTTTATAAAACCTAAAGACAAATGTCAAGAGGATAGTTTGTATAAAGAAAAACATGCCTAAAATGATTACTCTCACACTGACTAGTGCTTTCCAGTTCAGTGAACATACATAATGAACAAACATCTGAAAATACATTTATTTCTATAAAAATACCTGTCAATTACATAGTTGTAAAGCATACAGCATAGTTCCAACTATGTCAAAAGCCTCAACATAAATTGAAAACCCATTTATTTTAAAAGACCATGCATTTTGTTATTGCAGTGTGCTATGATAAAACAAAACCTAGTGTATAACTTTATTTGTAGATCAATGGAATTCATACTCAAATCAAAAGTTATACATAATTTAATAAACTTATAGGTAACCATATGGAATTCTAGACTCAGATCAAACAGAATTTCCACATGTATAATTTAACCTTCACACTTTCTGGCAATCATACACAGGACTTTAGACCTGACCTAAACTTTCTGAGTGAGGTCTGTGTACTAGACTTCTCCCAAGCATGGAGAGGGTGAGAAAAGAAATTGCTGCTGCTTCTTTTTTCAAAATAAAAATTCTTTATTTATTTATTTATTTATTTATTTATTTATTTATTTGGTACAGGGTCTTGCTACACAACCTAGATTTGTAATAATCCTTCTGTTTCAGCCTCCCCAGTGCTGGGATTGCAGGGCTGTTCTAACACACCTCATTTTTTAACATATTTTTTTTCTTTTAATAAGGAATAACAATGCGACATTTTTAAAAACACATTAGTAGTACATTCTCAATAATTGACATAATGCACGTTGTTGTCCTCATAGTATTTATACAGAGCACAAGATGTAGGCATGCTAATTTTTTAATCCTTGTTGGTACAAAAAAATTCTTCTCATTGAAGTAAGAGAAAGTAGTTGTATTCATAGTCCAGTATTTCATAATCACACTGCATTACTGGCAGAACTGGCAATGTTGGAAGCTGTCGATTTAAGCCATTTATAGCTCAGCATACTAATCTGGCTTTACTTTTTATGCCTTGTGGTTAAACTTTTCTGCTGGGTGGTTAAGGGCAAGTTAAAACAAGACTTATATAACAAAACATGGAACTTTTATATCTCCCAGGATCAGTCAAATCCCCTCAGGATTTACTTTGAACCATGTGCAGTGCTTTGTAGAACTATTGTCAGTGTTAGTCGTCTGCATGGATCAGAGCCATTGCTTGACCACTTTGCTCTCTGTGAAAGCCCAAGAGAATGTTTTCTCTCCAGGTGACGCTCTTTAGGCACACTATACATCATCAATCCCTTTCCTCTGTGGCCCCGTAGTCTCTTTCAGCAAAAAATTTGGAAAACCACTGAGTTATAGGATGTTGTAGCACAGGGTTTTTTTTATGAGTTGAGTCCTCACTGACCTTGAAGGGCTAGGACCAAAATATTGACTATCCTTATAGCCCTTCTTTTTCTCTAATTTTTGGTCTGTAAACTTACTTTCTTAACCAGAAGAGAAGCTTCATGATACTATTACTCTATAACATAGGTACTTGAGCTTAACATCACTGTCTTTCTGAATATCAAACATCTTACACTTACCTTGGAATCGGTATTTTCCATCAATCATTGATGTTCTAATAAATCCCTATACAATGTAATGAAAGCAGGCACACATTTTTACACAGACATTTAGAAATCTAAGTATATATAAAATTGTAGCCAGTCAATTCTATGGCATTTTTCCTTGTCTCTTACTCTCATTTAATGCCCTTTTTTGTTTTCTTCTAAACCAATCATTTATTTGAGAGAGAGAGTATAGCAGTAACTGAAATTACATTAGAAGCAGCACAGATCTAGAATACAAGAATGACATGCATTGCAAGCGTAATTTTAGTGCTACCCACTGCTATCCTGAGTGTGAAAACTATTTTGGCGGTTCTTAGGACCATTATCTAATTCATCCTGTGTGTATAAGTGCATGGTTTTGCTCCTGCATTTTTCCTGTCTTTTCTGCTTAAAAAGTGCAGTTGCACTTTGTTGTTTAACGTTTAAGTCCTTGGTGTCCATTCAGTTGTGTAATGACTTTCCATTTTCATTTATTCTTTTGAGTTCTTGTGATAGGGAGACTGTACAATATTTACACATGTAAGTCTGGCTTATTTCACTTATGAGTGTATGATCAGGATACATCCACTTATATATGACGTCTTCTAGTTTATCATTCTTTATAGCTGAGTAATAGTCCGTTTTATAAAAATACCACATCTTTTTCAACCATTCTCCAGATGATGGGCATTTTGGTTTTTCCCAAGATTTGGCTATCACAAATTGTGCCACTACAAATATAGTTGCACAGATATCACTATGATATGATGTTTTCAGTTCTTCTGGGAAATTTCCCAATAGGGAGATAGCTGGATTGAATGGGATTTCCAGTTCTAGTTTTTTAAGGAGTCTCCACACTGCTTTCCATAATGGTCGCACCAGTCTGCATTCCCACCAGCAATGGAGAAGGGTTCCTTTTTCCCCACAGCCTCTCCAACATTTGTTGTTGGTTGATTTCTCTATGATAGCCATTCTTTCCAGGGTGAAATGGTATCTAAGTGTTGTTTTGATTTGCATTTCACGAATGGCTAGTGAAGTAGAGTTTTTCTTCATGTATTTATAGGCTTGTTGAATGTCTTTCTCTGAGAAGTGCATATTCATCTCAGATGCCCATTTCTGGATTGGTTTTTTGCATTTTGGTATCCTAATGTTTTTTATTTCTTTATAAATTCTAAATAGAAGACCTTTGTCTGAATACATATTACTTAAATTTTTTTCAAAATTTGTGGGTTGTCTTTTCATTCTGATGGTATTCATTTTGATGTGCAAAAACTTCTCAGCTGGAGAAGGCCCCAGTTGTTGATTCTTTCAAGTGTTAAACATGCATTTTGATTTTTGTTCATGAACTCTTAGCCTACCCTAAGGCCTTCAAGATTTCCTCCCACTTTCTCTTCCAGAAGATTTAGCATTTCTCTTTTAAAATTTAGATCTTTAATCCATTTTAACTTTAGTTTAGTGCATGATGACAGACTCAGGTCTAGTTTTGGTTTTCAGCATGTAGAGAGACAGTTTTTCCAGCACCGTTTCTTAAAGAGAACAACTTGCAGCAAACATGTTTGGCCCTTTTGTTGAAAATAAGGTGGTTGAGTGTGTTTGTATTTGCTTCTGTATCTTTAATCTATTCCATTGATCCTCAGGTCTATTTTTTTGCCAGTACCATACTGATTTTATCACAGTAGCTCTGTAGTATAACTTTAGATTAGGAATTGTAATGCCTCCAGTTTTACTTTTGTTGCCCAGGATTGTCTTTGTAATTCTGATCTTTTCTGGTTGGAAATAAATTTTAGGAATTATTTCTCCAGGTATGTGAGGTATGTTGATGGTATTTTGATAGGGATTTCATTAAATCTGTATAACAATTTAGGGAGTGTGGCCATCTTCACAATGTTGTTTCTTCCTCTCCAGGATGAGGGAATATCTTTCCATTTTCTGAGCTTGGTGCTCCTGTTTTTGATACATACATATTTATGAGTATTACCTCTTCATCTTGAATTTTTCCCCTAACCAGTATATAGTGTTCTTCTTTATTTTGTTTGGTCAGTCTTGGTTTCAAGTTTATTCTGTCTGCAAACAGGATTGTTACCCCTGTTTTTTTTTTTTTTTTTTTATGGTGCTGGGTTAAGTAGTATTGTTTTCCATCCTTTAACTTTTAGTTTATCAGTTTCTTTATGAGTTAAGTATATTTCTTGTATATAACATATTATTGGATTTTTCTTCTTTATCCACTCTGCCAGTGTATTTCTTTTAATTGGAGAATTGAGTTCATTTATATTGATGGGTATAATTGAAATGTATTGACTTATGATTGACAGGTCTTTTTCTTCCTATTGTTTACTCCTTTTTCTCCTGTTTAAATGTTTGCCCTATTGGGTGTATTCTTTCTGGCCTCATTTGTAGAGCTCAGGTCATTTTGGTCCCTGTCTAAAATATTTTTTAGTAGTCTGTATAGGGTTGTCTTTGACATCATGAAATTCTTTAGTTATTCCTTATCATGGAAGTATTTCAGTTCTCCCTCATACTTAAAGGAAAATTTTGTGAAGTATGAAAGTCTGGGCCAGAATTTGTTTTCATGGAGGACTTGACGCACTCTGTTCCATGATCTTCTTGACTTCTTTGCTTGTGAGGAGAAGTCTGCCATTATTCTGATGGATTTTCCTTTAAATGTGATGTTTCTTTTCTCTAGCGGCTTTTAGTATATTATTATTCTGCTGGATTTCTGGGATCCTGACTTTTATGTGTCTGGGTGTGTTTTTATTTTTTTTATTGTTATTTATTTATTTATTTATTTATTTTTGGTCTTTTTGAGACAGAGTCTCACTGTGCAGTTGAGGCTGGCCTTGAGCTCACTTTTGTAGCCCAGGCTAGTCTCGAACTCACACCAATCCTCCTGCCTCAGCCTCCTGAGTGCTGGGATTACAGGTGTGAACCACCACGCCCGGCTTGAGTGTGTTTTTAATCAGGTTGGTGTTATTTGGAGTTTTCTATACTTCAGTTATTATTTATTTATTTATTTATTTGCTTTAGTTATATGAATGTCTGATTGTTTTCTCATATTTAGGAAGTTCTCTGCTATTCTGCCCATATTCTTTTTATATCATTTGTATTGACTCCCTCTTTCTTGTTAATTCCTATTAGTCTCAAGTTGTTCATTTTTGCATAATATTGCAGATGTTGAATTATTTTTTTCCTGCATCCTGGCTGTCTTAATGGATCACTTTTTTTTTTTTTTTTTTTTTTTTTTTTTTTTTTTTTTTTTTTTTTTTTTTTTTTTTTTTTTTTTTTTTTTTTTTTTTTTTTTTTTTTTTTTTTTTTTTTTTTTTTTTTTTTTTTTTTAATTTTATTTATTTATTTTTTGTGGGACCAGGGCTTGAACTCATGTCCTTGCACTTTCCAGGCAGGCATTTGTGCCACAGAGCTATCTCCCTAGCCCCTTAATGGATCACTTTTATTCATACGGTGTTGCCAACTTGTGACTGAATTTTTATTTCCTTGTATATCTCTTTGAAACTGTTTAATGCGATCTATTTCTTTCCTGTATTGCCCATTCAAGGATTGCATCATTTTTCTAGTCTCTTCTAATTTTTTATCAATGTCTTCTTTAGAGGCATTTATTAAGTCTTTCATTATATTTATCCTCTCTTTTTCTGCTTTAGAGATTTTTTCTGCTCTCACTTCCTCTCTACCTTTCTATGGTTGTTCCTTTACTTCAGATGCTATTAATTTAGAGATGACGTTTTATTTTTTTTTACTTCAGAGGTTATTTTGTATCTGATTCCTTCTATACTTTTCTGAAGCTATTTTTTTTAACCTCAAACTCTATTAATTCAGAGATTTCTTTTTTTTACTTCAGTGGTTATCTCCAATCCAAGTCCTCTATGCATTTTTGCATTTGTTTGTTTACTTCAGATGCTACTAACTCAGATTTCAGCTGCATGACTCCTGTTTTCTTCTATGGTAGCATCTCCTGTATTTGTTCTGTGTGGGCTCCCAGCCTGAGATTGCATTTTGCTCCTTGTCTATATCATTTTGAATAGCAATGATTTCTGACACTTGGTGCAGCACTTTGGTGATGTTATGCCATTAGCATCTACTCAAATTTGGGTCCCGATCTCCCAAGTTTGATCTTGTCCAGATGTGCCTGTTTCGGTCTGGCTGCTATGCTCACCTTCTTTTTGGTGCAGGTTTTGGATCAGAGCATACTGTGCTCCTCTGGCAAGATGATCAGCTCCTTGTTTAGCTGGTAGGATCTGACTCCCAGCCTCTCTGCAGGGAATTTTGCTGCAGGGCTACTACACAGCAGATTCCAGAGCTGGGTTCTCGGTGAAGTGCCGTTTGTCCAGGGGTGCAGGCCTAGTGTTCATGCTTATGTGCCCACGAGTCACAAGCTGTAGGCAGGGCAGAGTTTTGGTGGAGGTGCAGGGGCCGCAGGCTGAGAGGTGCTACCTGTGTACCTGCCGATGGGTTGGTTGGTAGGCCGGGGCTACTGTGGGTGGGGGCTGAGTTCCAGTGGCAGGGCAGGAACCTGCAGGCTGAGAGGTCTTGCCTGTGCACCTGTTGGTTGTTTCGGGCTACTGTGGGCGGGGGCTGTGTTCCAGTTGTGGGGCAGGGGCCTGTAGGCCAAGAAGTCCTACCTGCATGCTGGTTGGTCAGTCAGTTGGTCAGGGCTGCTGTGGGCAGAGGCTGAGTTCTTGTGGAGGTAAGGAGGGGCCGCAGTCTGAGAGGTCCTACCTGGGTGCCCTCTGGTGGGTCGGTCCTAACATACCTGGTTTTGAGGCCTGCACGCATGCAGTACTGGGGATCAAGCACGAGCCTTAGCGAGGCAGGCACTTAGACCACCAAACTCTCCCAAGCCTGATGTTACTTCTTAATTTCTTTCTTCCCCAGCATGGGTCTGTTGGGATACCTGGGAAACAACCAGTCTCCTTTGCTAAATACCAAAATCTGTGATCTTAAGCAAGACAAATTTTCTTGTTCACATTATTACACAAGTGTTACATAGTAAAAAATAGCAACAAACCCCTAAACAGTTAAAAATGGTTTTCCTAAATACTTAAAGTCTTGTCAAAAATGGAAAATAGTATTTCATCAATGATTTTAGTTCACTGAATACATTTTACACTAAAACAATACAGCAGAAAGAGTGGTTTTAAGATAAGTTAGGCCTAATCCAAGACTGCTTTACTGTATATGAGGCACTAGATAAGTATATTAAAGATTCTTTTGAATGTTATTTTCCTCATAAGTAATGTTGTATTATAGTAAGTGTTATCTTATAAAGATACTGAGATAACTAAGTGATGAAACACATACTGTGTAAGCACATTGGGAACTTAATGCAAATTAATATATAGCATTGAATCTATTCTGAGTTTGCCTTAGATTTGAAAGCAGCACAAGAATGACCATGCATGTTTCATGCCTCACTGACTTAATACACTACCGGGTCTACAAAAAGCAAAATTCTTTCAGAACAGGTTTTCAAACGTTTTTTAAAGATGACTTTCCCACAGGCTCAATAAATGTAGTGTTAGCAGCAAGCTATAAACATCAAAGTGTTTAAATTCAATAGTGAGGATACTTACTTGTGTTTATTCTATTACTGAAATGATGAGTCATTTCTGTGTTGGAAATAAATCAATGAGAATTCCATGGCTTGCTCTTGTTGAAAGTTCCATGTGGTCTTTGGCCAAGAGGGGCTTGAAAATCTTTTTATGATTTTCATTTGCTAATAATATCTGTTATGTGCATGCTAGGCAATCTGCACCCAAATGCCAGTTAAGGCTGTTTCAGAAAGGAGAGTTCTGTACAACTTTTTCTGAGAACTCTTGAAGAACCTTCTGCTTTCTGTTTGATGTTATTAAAAATTTCAGTAAGGGGAATAATAAAAAGTGAATCTGCTGGAAATTTAAAGCTTCTAGAAGAATTAGAGACTACTGAGATTTCTGTAAATTTTTCAAACCATTCTACTAAGTAAAAGATTTAACAGGACTTCTTTATCTCTAACTTTGTACTGAAACCATTCCTTTATTAGCATTTAAAAAATTCTTGGAGGTCTCAGGCAAGTTTTTACCTGCACATAATTTAGGCATTTCATCCCTCACATCTCTGTCCTCACCATGCTAGCTGTGTGTTTTCTTGGAGGCAGGCTCAATGCATACAATATTTGATCATACAATATTTGATCATATTAATATTTGATCAAATTTGATATTTATGCCCATAGCTACCTGCCTGTACATCCCCTATTCCTCCACCTTCTGCCTTTCCTCTTGTCAGATAATAGTCATCCTTCTACTTTCTTGCCATCTCTTTTAGAACCCACACGTTAAAGAGAACATGTGGTATTTGTCTTTCTGAATCTCTCATTTCATTCAATATGATGATTTCTAGATCCATCCAGTTTTCTGCAGATCATGAAATTTTGTTCTTTTTATGGCTGTATCACCCTTCATTGTATATGCATATCATATTCTCTTTATCCATTTGTCTGTTGATGGGCACCTAGGCTGATTCCATATCTTGGCTATTGCATATTTTTCTAAATGAAAAGGGGAATGCAGCTATCACTTTGTCATACTCACTTTAATTCTTTTGAATATGTGTGTAAGAGTGGTACTAGCTGGACCAAATAGTTCTGTTTTGAGTTTTTGAGATTCTACCATATTGACTTCCATTTACCTTCCTAGCTAAAGAATTTTTTAACCTATATCCTGGCCAGAATTTATTTATTTATTTATTATATTCTTGACTGCCATTTTGCCTGGGATAAGATGAAATCTCAAAGAAGTTTTGGTTTACATTTTTCTGATAGCTGAAGATATTGAACATTTTTCATATACTTATATACTTTCATATACTTATTTGGATTTCTTTTGAAAACTGTTTTCTTTTCCCATTTATTGATTTGGTTATCTGCTCTTCAGAGTTTTTTCAATTCTGTGTATATCTTAGATATTAATTTTTTGTCAGAGTTGGTAAAGACTCTCTTGTGCTTTATAGATTGCTTCTTCACTCTGTTGATTGTTTCCCTTGCTATTCAGAAACTTTTAAAGTTGGTAAAATTTCATTTGCTGATTCTTACTATTCTTCTTAGGCATACTGGAGTCCTTGTCCTGTGCCTCTGGCTTCATGTACTTCTCCTTTGTTTTCTTTGCATGATTTCAAAGTGTCAGTTCTTATACCTACTTCTCTGATCAACTTTTCAGCTGTTTTTTGCGCAAGGTGAGCAGTATGGAGTTTGTTTTAATATTTTGGAAGATAATAGCCATTTTTTTCTCAGCACCATTTCTCAAAGAGACTGTCTTTTCTCCTCTTTATAGTTTTGATTTCTTTGTCCAGAACAGACAGCTGTAGTTGTGTCCACTGGTTTTGTGTTCTCTATCCTGTACCACTGGTCTATGTGCCTGTTTTCATCCCAGTATCATGCTATGTTTGCTACTATGGCTTTGTAGTATAACTTGAAATTGGTCATTGTGATGCCTTCAGCACTGTTGTTTTTGCTTAAGATTGCTTCAGCTGTTCTGGGTCTTTTGTATTTTTCCATGAATTTTAGAATTGTTTTTCTAGTTCTGTGAAGAGCATATTTTGATGGCAGGTGCATTGAATTTGTAGGTCAGTTTTGGGAATGTGGCCATTTTAACTATATTAATTCTGCCAATCCAAGAACATGGGAAGTCTTTCTATCTTTACTCTATATCCCAGGCTGGCCTCAAAGTCCCAGAAGTCCTCCTGGCTCAGCCTTCTCAATTTCGGGATTACAGGCATGAACCACCACATGTGGTCTTCTCTTTTCCAGTATCTTCTTCAGTATTCTGAAATTTTCATTGTAGAAAGAAGTACAGTATGTTATCTCTTTAGTGAGATAATCCCTAGGTATTTTGTTCTTGGAGTTACTGTCGGTGGAAATGTTTACTTGATTTCTTGCTCAGCCAGTCTATTTTGATGTATAGAAAAGTTATTGATTTTTTAGTGTTGATTTCTTATCTTGCTACTTTGTCGAATTTTTCAGCTCCAGAATTCTTTGGTAGGGTTTTTAGGGTTGTCTACATATAGGATCCTATCTTCTGCAAACAAAGATAATTTGGTTTCTTGTTTTTATCTCTTTTATTGCTTTCTCTTGTTTAGTTGTTGTAACTAAAATTTTAAGAGCTAAGTTGAATAGGAGTTGTGAGAGTGGACATGCTTGACTTGTTCCTGATTTTACAAGAAAAGTTTTCGGGTTTTCCTCATTCAGAATGATGTTAGCTATGGACTTGTTGCATATGGCCTCTCCTACATTTAGGAATAAATCTTCAACACCTGGTTTCTTCCGGACTTTGTCAAAGGTAATTGAGATGATATGCTTTTATCCTTGATTTGATATATGTAGATTCTATATATGTAGCATATTATGTTTATTGATTTGAGTATGTTAAGCTATCCTTGAATCCTTGGATCAAAGCCAACTTGATCAAGGTGTATGATTTCTTTAAATGTATTGTTGCATTTGGGTTGCTAGTATTTAAGGATTTTTATGTTTATGCCCATCAAGTATACTTATTCATGTATGATTTTCTTTTCTTATTGGTGGCTGTTATGTCCTTGTGTGGTTTTGGTATCAGGATGCTGTTGACCTTTTTGAATGACCTTTTTGAATGACCTTTTTGAAATGCTCCTTCTGTTTCTGTGTTGTGGAATAGTTTGAAAAGTACTAGTGTTAATTGGTCTGGTAAAACAGCAGTGAACCCAAGAAATAGATACATTTCTAAGCAAATAAAACCTAATAAAATTGGACCAAGAGTGTATTTAAAAACCTAAACAGATCAATAATAAACAATAACATTGAATCTGAAATAAAGTTTCCCAACAAAACATGTTTTACTAAAATTGTTTTCACTAGCGGTATAAAGACTTTAACTAAAGAAAATTAATAAGTTCAAAGATCACTTTTGAAAAGTAAAATATGACACATCTTTATTAGTTCATAGTACATGAATCAATGAAAGAGTACAATGTTTGGATAAACGAAAAGACAGTCACACAGACTGAATACAATTATTTAAGTAAAATATTTTCACAGAGAAAAGAAACAATTGAACTGTAAAGTGGAATTTCTTTTAATTTTCAGTTCTTCCACTATTCAAATTATTGTTACACAATATAATGGGAGTAGAAATTTGTCACTGTTCTTTGACAGACATATTTCTAATAGTGCCGTTGTATATTTGCTTTTGTTTTCTTATTTTTAAGTCAGACTTCTTTCATAGAGAGTAGTTTATATTACTTTGAAACTTTGGCATGGTTGATGAATTTTACCTTAATAATGACTACAGATACTTGATTTGTTGCAGACAAGTTTGACTTGTTTTCTACATGATTTATTGTCCCCTAGAGGATAGAAACATTTTTTTTTTTGAAAGTTCACAGAATAACCCAGTTTGAAGCCAGTGACCCAGTCTGAAGCTTGCTCTAAGCCCTAGATCCTATAGTCACCTTTGCAAGAAAAGTAACTAATTGAGAAAAACAAAGGTGAACAGTACTCATTTTTAAAATTCTATAATGAAACAAGAGAATCTCATTGGGCTTGGGATATTATTATTAAAGATTTTTTAAAATTTACATTAAATTTATTATTGTATAGAAAATGTAATAAAGACAGGTAAATAATTCCCTTTGTTTGATAAAAAAAATTACATTTTAGAATAGTTGTACTTACAAGAATAAGCACGAAAATACTCAGGCCCTGTACTCCCATCCTATTTCCCTTATTATTGACATTTGTCATGATTAACAAACCTGTGTTAATACATCAGCATTTAAGTCTGATCTCTCCATTTCCCACCTGATGACTTTCTCCGTTCTAAGCTCTTGTCTGGATTCCACATTAGACTTAGTCCTCGCGTCTCCTTAGACTCCTCCAACCTGTGACAATTTCTCTGACTTTCCTGGTTTTGATATCCTTAACAGTTTTGAAGACTACTATTTAGTATTTAGACATCTTATAAATCACCATCTCAGTTGAAATTTGGCTGACATTGTTCTTCTCATTAGACTGGTGCCATAGAATTTGGGAGGAAGGCCACACAGGTAAGGTGCCATTTTCATTGCTCCATATCAAGGGTACATTTGGTCAACATGACCTGTCACTATTGATGGTGACCTCCACTCAGCAGTTATTCTTTCCTCTCCTAGTCTGTACTCTTTGGAGGAAAGCACTGCAGGTGGTTCACTCTTAAGGAATGAGAAAGTAAGTTCTACCTCCTTAGTGAAATATCTAATTTATTTAGCGTTTTTCTGTGCGGGAAAGTCCATTTGCTATGATTTTAAAGTTATTTGTTTATGTCAGTATGGACTCACGATACTTTATAATTTGGGTTCTAATTAAATGCTATGCCATTCTATTGCCCGAATGTTTCATCCTGAGTTGTTGTAGGGCCTTTTACATGATTCTTAGGTTGTTTTGAATAACCCCGTCATTGTGTATTTGCTTTTGTCTTCACTTGCTTACTTCATGGTTACACAAAATGTTCCAGACTTTACTTATTTATTTCCCGTCTTGGTCCTAAAAGGAGCTGTGGTTCCTTTGATTGGAGAATGATATTAGAAACCAAGATGTGGGCACTGTGGTATGCTGGCTACTATTGAGATGTCATTAGTTTTAAGCCCTCAGCTGATAGAACAAGGAAATAGATGTATATATAATTACTTGTGTACATTTTTTTTTCCTCTGTATCTTTGTTAGGTTAAATATGAGTTCATGTAGTGTCTCACATGATAATCTATTACCACATGGATCATTCCAGTATGTTCTTGCTTATCTGCAACTTCCTATTCCAACAGTGATAAACCTGAGTTCCCTTATCTAGTATGTACTTATTTAAATTTTCATTTCCAGTAATGCATACAGTAGTTTCAAAATTATCACACATACCCCTGTGGTATACAACTTGTCAAATAGTGTAGTGCGTAGGTAGGTTCTCTTATCTTTAGTTTTACAGACTCTACTCCTTTCTAAAGTTACTTATTCAGAACTTTCCTCCACACTCCTTTCAGTGAGGTTGTTTCATGTACCTTGTAAAACAAATTCTTTCATTGAATTTGGCATTTCGCCCTGAGGTTACCCTCTCCTGCATTCTCCTAAATTCTGTTTTTAATTAACATATTCAATTTTATTCTCTGTGCTATAAAGTTCTAGGGTTTTTCACAAAGCATCCAACCAGAAGTTGGGTGTAGTGTCCCATGTCTATGATCTCAGCACTCAGGAGGCTGAGGTAGGGGCATTGCTGTGAGTTTAAGGCCAGCCTGAATTGCAGAGTGTGACCCTATCTCAAAACAACAATACCCCCCATAACCAAATATCATACATCCACTTACAGTATCATACAGCATGGTTTCATTGTCTAAAAAATATCGCTTGTGATTTACCTGTTACCAGCTTCTCAAACTACTGAAAACTACTCACCCTTTTATCATTTTACATAGTTCTTTTTTAGGGTGCATATAATTGAAGTGAGACAGTATGTAGAATTTTTATCATGGCTTCTTTGATTAACAACATGCATTTGAAATTGATCTGTGTCTTTTTTGTGGCTTGATGTCTCATTTATTTTTATCATTAAGTGGTATTCTGTCATGTAGATGTAGCAATTTATCTGTTCACTGTTTATATCTTATTTACTTCCCGCAAGTATACATAAAGCTCCTATAAACATTTGCATTCAGATTTTTGTGTGGACACAAAGCTTTCAAATCAGTTGGGTAAATACTTAAAACCATGACCACTACATTTTATAGTAGGTCTATCTTTAGCTTTGTAAGAAGTTGCCAAACTGTATTCTATACTAGCTATCTGTCTTAGTTACTTTTTACTTGTTGGGACAAAATACCTGACACCCACACTATATATATATATATATATATATATATATATATTGTATTTAGGACAGGGTCTACAAGGTCTCACTATGTAGATGTAGATCACTTTATTCATTAATATTATGGCTGGCTCAGCCTGCCCTGGGGGTGGGGCTGGCACAGCATGTGGTGCTGGGGATTGAACTGTGGTCCCTGCGGTTGCCTAAGCTTGCCTAAGCAGGCAATTTAGACCACTGACCTATATTGTTGGACCCCAACACCCAAAATTAGGGAAGGAAAGGTTTATTTAGTGCATAGTTAGTGGAGGTTTCAGTCTATCCTTGGCTGGCTCCAAGGCAGAGTAGCACAAGGCAGAAAGGAGCAGTTCTTGGTGGCAGAAAACAGTGAAGAGCAGAGGAAAGAGCAGTAGCTTGGGCATCTACGAAGACCCTGTCCCCTCCTTCCATGCTGACTGTGAAAACCAGAGCACATCCAAGGAGGTGGCAGGCTGCGAAAATTAAGCTCCTCTGAGAAAGTGATGTGCCAAATCTGTCCTTAATCCCCCTTACATACCCTTTCTGTGCTGAGGGCAGGCCCTCCACACACCAGGGAGCGAGTCACTGGGCAATCCAGCCACACTCCGATCTCTCAAGTTGACACAATGCATTAACCGTCACACTAGCTATACCATTTTTGCATTCTCACCAGCAATGCTTGCAAACGGTTGGTACCATCACTATAATTTTCTTTTTTCTTTTGGGATCGAACTCAGGATCTTGCACTTACCAGGCAGGCACTTGTGTTCCTGATTTATCTCCCCAGCCCCGGTTGTACCACGCTTTAAAAAACATCTCCATTCCAAATGTGAGCAGTGGCATCTGATTGTTGCTCTCATTTGCAGTTCCCCTAACGATAGATGATGGTAGTTAGTGCTTTTTATATGCTTATTTGCCATCTGAGTATCTTCTTTGGTATAGTATCTGTGAGATGATTTCTTTTTATTCATTTGTTTATTTTTTAAGTGAACTTTGTTTTCTTTTTCTTTTTTTTTTTCAGTACTGGGGATCGAACTCAGTACCCTGAGCTTGCCAGGCAAGTACTTATTCTACTGAGCTATCTCCCTGGCCCCTCTTTTTAATTTTTATTTTGTATGTATTTGATAGAGGGTCTCACTATGCAGTTCAGACTTGTGATGATCCTCCTGTTTTCAGCCTCTGTGGTGCTGGGATTACAGGTGTGCGACACCTGGTGGCCAGATCAGTGTGCCCAGGGTGGGACCAGCATGGCATGAGGATCAAGCTTAGGTCCTTGTGCTTTCCGAGGCAGGCACTTAGACTGCTGAGCTAGCTTCATAGTCCAATTTGTTTACCTCTTAGATGAATTTTTTTCTTATTGCTGAGCTTTAGTTTACCTTATTTTTAAAGATGGTAAATAAACAAAAATGAAAGTGGTTAAGAAACAATATACTTAAGAACCATAAAGATGCCTGTAATCCCAGCGCTTGGGAGGCTGAGGCTAGAGGATCAGTGTGAGTTTGAGACCAGCCTGGGCTACAAAAGTGAGCTCAAAGCCAGCCTGAACTACCTAGCGAGACCTTATCTCAAAAAGATAAAAAAAAAAAGAATCATATTCTATGATATAAATGATAAATGTCATTCTTTCATATGCAAATAATTATACATGAGTCAGCATACAACGAATCTTTAAGATGAAAATATGAAATTTGATACATAATTTATTGAGCACTTACCTGTGCCAAGCATTATGCTAATTTTTTTACTTTTATATCAACTCATTTTATTTTCACTGTATTACGGTGTAATGGAAGTTCTTTTTGCTCAAATTTTATAAGTAAAGCAATCTCAGCTTCTCTCACACTCTCTGGGAAAGGTTTTTAGACCCTTATGTTATGCTGTCTGATCTATGTTTTTTGTCTTTTGAAATGAAGCCTCTGTGCCCAGGCTAATAGATGGTATGCAATTTTAAGATGATGCAAGGTTTGTTTACATTCACAGCTAAAGAAAAGTACATTTTAAGTGTAGTAATTTAAATAATTAGATCAGGGCTGGAGAGATATCTCAGCAGTCTAATCACTGCCCTGGCAAGCACATTCTGTTCAAGCCTGGTGCTGATCCAGCCGCTGAAACTGAGCATGGTGGCACATGCCTGTAATCCTCGTGCTGAGGAGGTTGAGACAGGAGGATAAGTACAAGTCTGAGCTGTGTAGTAAGACCCTGTACCAAATAAATAAAACAAAGTAACTCATCAGATTATAGAAAATACTGCATTTTCTTTGAATTGTCCAAATTATTAGAGGCCTCAAATCTGTTCACATTTGTATAAGAGAATATATGTGACTGAGTTGAGTTCTCTATATTTTTCTCAAATATTTAATTTAATATTGCTTTTGAAATCTTCATATTCTATGAAGCATGCAGGATAGATTTCCACACCATTTTAGAGCAGAAAAATAACTTCCTCGAGTCATTGGCTACCTCACATGATAGATTACGAGCAAAAGGAATTCCTACAGACAACGAGGATCACAACCACTGTCTGGAAAAATGACAATTCAATCACAGCTAGTGGCTGGCTGAGTAGCTGGCCATGAGCCTGCAGTGTGGGACTGCATGTTCCACCAAAGCTTGGCACACTGCCAGACAGTTATCAGTTGCCGGGTTCCCAGAGTGCCAAGCACGAGGCAGGTGCAGAAAGGTTCAAAGTTTCAGTTCTCCATTTGTGTTGCGTTCACACAGATCACTTGGCGTTGGGGTCATGCGGAGCAGTGTTCCTGCTTTGGAGGATTGCAGTAGAGAGGCTCCAAGGCTCCTTCTGCTCCTGTGCTTTAGCCTGGCCCCAGAGAGGAGAAGGAAGTTGGAAGAAGCAGAGGACTAGCACACGTCCACTGCTAAGTCTTAGATATATGTTTTTCAAAGCAAAGAAATGCATCCTGGGACATTAACTGGGAAGAAGGCAAAATAGAACTCTAAAAAAATTCACCTTCATTTTTACATTTAAAAATAAATATTCTTTTTTATTTTATTTTATTTTTTATTTTTAAAATAAATATTCTTAAAATGTAAAAAGTGAAATGCAGTGGAACTGTGACACTTATACAAGATGCATGAAATTCAACTCTGAAACTATTAGCTTATCCTAAACAAGTGGTGGAGGGATCTGATTAGGAGAGAAACATTCAAGGTGAGCCGACAGGCCAACTTGCAGACCATATACAATGGCTTTTGAGAACATTTTTCTTTTTAGTCCTAAAACCAGGAATTGAGAAAGAATGAAAGTGTAAGAGTGAGATAAAAGGAAGGACGCTGAAAGACCCTTAGGGAGTTTCTGTGTATTTTGCAGGGCCAAGGGCAATCCAGAATAAATGAAAGAGACATAGATACTGATGATTTTCTTTAGGCTCAGGCAGCTAATGCTTTGCTTTGTTAGAGTTTTAGCCAAGTTTAGATTTCAGAAGCTTACTGGAACTTGTAAGCACAGTTCCACTTGTTTACTACGTCCCTGGCTAGCATCATACTGGAACACCATACGCTTTCTAAAAACGTGTGTGAAATGGCATCAAAAAATCAGTTTACTTCTCAGGATACATTGCTTTCTTTGTTTTTGTTCTGTTTGAAAATATATTTAAAATGTATAGAGACTTACTTTATGATTATGACATGTTTATGTAGATTTTTCAGTATTTATAGATACATCCTTATGCAACATGTATGTCTGTCTCCCTTCACCCATTTGGGATACAGATAAAATCATAACTTTTTAAAATTTTAAAAATTTTAGTTAGCAAAAGGACCATGAATATTTTCTTAAAGACCTACTCCATATAAATTGCCTAAGAATCAAGGTTTTTATTGGTTATGAGATGCTAATTTCTGTTTTGAAACTCCAGCGAAGTAGAGAATAGAGATTTCACCAGTCTCTACCCACAGGCCCCTCCTATTTTCTGTTGCAAGATGAGATGTTACTATAGCATTATATCACTGATAAAGATTGGTCTTCCTGGGCCAGCCAGAGAGCTCAGCAGATTAAAGCATCTTCTTAGGCAGAATTAGAAGCCAGGGGTTCGATCCCCAGCATGCCATGCTGGCCCCGCCCTTGGGGTGTACTGAGATGGCAATTGAGATTGGGCACGGTGATACAATCCTGTAATCCTGGTGCTTGGGAGTCTGAAAAACAGGAAGGATCACTAGAAGTTCAATCTGTGTAGTGAGACCCTGAAGACTCTATTAAATACATGATTTTTTTTTTTTTTTTAGAAATTGGTCTTCCTTCACAATTCGATGAATACTGGGCCCCACTACTGTATCACCTATTAGAACAGATTCCTGCACAAGCCATAGCAGTTACTCATGTTCTCTTTCAGCAAGTACCACCTTGCACATGGAATTCTGAGGTGTTATAGTCACTCCCTAAGCCTACCCAAAACCTCAAAATGAGTGGGTAAGGGAAAACTTTTTGATATTTAGTGGCAAGGTCAAGAGCAACTTCCCTCCAGTATGAAGTAAAGGCTGGTCTAAGACCTTTCTTCTCATGGTGGGATGTGTTTTTCCTGGGGATCCTTGATGTCTCCATTTGAGTACACCAGTTGAGATCATCTCAATCCATCAAATAGATTCTATGTTGAACAGTACAACAAAGAAAGAAAGAAAAAGAAAGAAAGAAGGAAAGAAAGAAAGAAAGAAAGAAAGAAAGAAAGAAAGAAAGAAAGAAAGAGAGAAAACAGAAGAAGTAGTCTTTGTTAAAAAAGAAAAGACTTTGTTCTTCTTTGTTCTCCTCCTGGATACTCCCTACTTTATATTCCTTTAATGAAGAGTGTTTGCTCAACAAAGTCTAAGAAAAGAAACCTTCTTTTGTAATAGGTCCTTGCTTTTTATCTATGCAGAGAAGTGAATGGATAATTGTAAAAGGCAAGTCCTCTTAGTTAAATAACTGAAACTATGCCACGTGGTCTCCTTACATGCAAAGCATAGTGGATAAATACTGATCTCTGCAGCCAGATCACTGAGTTTGTTCAAATTCTGGTCCTCTTCCTTGCATTTAAACATTGCATTTAGCCTTCCCTACTTCGTTTTCTTCATTTGTAATATGGGGTATTATTGTTAATAAAACGTGACAGTTTTATAGGGTTTCCCTTCTGAGGCATGTAATTTAATTTATACAGAAGAAAAGGTACTAGACATACATTTTTCCTTGCAAAGATTGTAACATACTAAACTTAATTTGCTTTTATTAAAAAACTATATCCATTTTTAAAAATTTGTAACAGCCAAATAATAAAAATTTATCAATTTGCTTTTACTTCATTAGAATGCAGGTGTTACATGATTCTTATGTTTCATTTTTTAATTTTTTAAGGTTTTTATTTTTATTAAAATAAAATTATATTTATATAAATAAATATAAATATTTGTATATATTTATATTATATAAATAAATATAAATATTTATTTATTACTTTTAATAATAAATACCATTGAGACAATTTCAAAACATGTTAGTAGGGCAGCCACAATAATTGATACAATGCATATTATTGTCTTCACAGTAGTTTAGAGTACAAGATGCAAACATGATAACATTTCTAAATACTATTAGTACAAATCTTTCTTCTCATTAAACTAAGAGAAGGTAGTTGTATACATAGAGCAATATTCCACAATAGTCATGGGTTATCAGCAGAACTGGCAATGTCGGAATCTGTTAATTTGAGCCTTTTATGGCTCAGCATACTAATCTGGCTTTACTTTTTATGCCTTGTGGTTAAACTTTTCTGCTGGGTGGTTAAGTCCAAATTAAAGCAAAGCCTATATAACAAAACATGTAATTTTCATATCTGGCAAGGTCAGTCAAATCCCCTCAGGATTTACCTTGAAACCATGTCCAGGGTTTTGTAGAACTTTTGTCAGTGTTGGTTGTCTGGATGAGTCACGACCATTGCTTGACCAGTTTGCTCTCGTGAAAGCCTGAGAGAATGTTTTCTCTCTAAGTGACTCTCCTTAGGCACACTATACATCGTTGATCCCTTTCCTCTGTGGTCCCATAATCTCCTTGAACAGAAATTTGGGAAACCACTGAGTTATAGGATGTTACAGCACAGGTTCTCTTATTTCCTGAGTTTTCACAGACCTTAAAGGGCTAGGGCTAAAATATTGGCTGTCCTTGTAGCCCTTTTTTTTTCTCTCTAATTTTTAGTCTGTAAATTTAGGTTGTTAACCCTCCAGAAGAGAAATTTAGTGATACTATTATTCTATAACATAGGTACTTGAGCTTATCATCGCTGTCTTTCTAAATATTAAATGCCTTAGATTTAACATGGAACTGGTACTTTCCATCAATCATTGATATTCTGATAAATCCCTATAGATTTTTATATTTTAAGATATGACTTTTATACATATAAATAGTTCCAGGGTTTTTGGCCAGTACTTTGTTGGTATTGCCTCTGACAACTTTGAAAAGAAGGTGATTCCAGTTACTCTTTCAGACCCAGGGATACACAGGCCCACGGTCTCTGAACCAGGAGTGGGTTGCCCTTTAGCCCATATGGATTAATCACCATAGTTGCACCAATGACATTATAGTTGAGATCAATACTCAACATAGTGTCCTAAAACAACAAGATCACATAGATTCTGCTTCTACAGAGTAAGTTAAAGCAAGTAAAAAAGAAAATCCTAAACCCAGAAGTCCTCAAATCCTTGTTTTCCAGGCCTCAAAAACCTTTGGGTAACTGAATTTATGTCCTTGTTTTGGTTACTTTCCTCTCATCGCTGGGACAAAATACCCAGCACCCAAAATTAAGGGTTTATTTAGCTCATAGTTATTGGAGATTTCAATCCATACTCAGCTGGCTCCAAGGCAGAGTGGCACATGGCACAGAGCTGCCACTCATGGTGGCAAAGGGCAAAGAGCAGAGTGGCAGCAACTCAGGCAGCTGGCTAGCCTCCTTCCCCTCCCTATATTGTAATGCAAATGACCTGCCCCTGGGCCAAAGTGTAGCACTCACACCTGCTATTCCAGCATTGGATCAAGTGTCTATCACAAATTCCAGAAGTTGCCCCATGACTGCATAAGGCTTTAGGGGGACAACTACACAGAAGCTGTAACGGTCCTGTACTTGATTTTTATTATAAGTTGGAACATAAAAATGATTGTTTTGGAAAAAGTATGGCTATCAATATTCATCATGATGACACTCAATGATAATTCTCTAAGTCTCTGAATATCAAACTTTTCCACATATAAAAGAATGATGCTTTTTCTTTTTGGATGAATTTTCATATTGGTGTCTATCAGATATCAAGCTATGAGAATAATTAATAGGTTGTACTGTACTGAGTTTAGATAGCCAAGATTTTTAGGTTTACCATTAGTGATTATGATCAATAAAAATTTTCCACCTAATCTATTTTTATATTTTGTATCAAATGCTATGTTACCTATATTTTAAATCATCATTTGAAATAAATCATCTGCTTAGGGGTAAATGATTAAAAAGAAACAAACAGTCTATTGTTCTATTTTTTTGTGCCCCCCCCCCCTGCTTTCTAAATGTAACTCTGCTGTGCAGCAGAAACTTAGCACAGAATTCATCTGGGCAAAACAAAAACCACCTTTTTTGCTTTTCCGTCTAGCTCTGACCATCTAGGCAGTGTGGCAGTGGAGGAAGGCAGACTCATACAATTGGTGTGTCCATTTAATACAAGAAAATGGAAACTGAGCAGCCAGAAGAAACTTTTCCCAACACTGAAAGCAATGGTGAATTTGGTAAATGTCCTGCAGAAGATATGGAAGAGGGGTAAACATTTAAAAGATCTAGAAATACCATTGAGATGGTTGAATTATGAATTCTGCTTCAGAGCAAGAATGCTGGGGCAGTGATTGGAAAAGGAGGCAAGAATGTTAAGATTCTCCATACAGACTACATTGCCAGAGTTTCAGTCCTAGACAGCAGCAGCTCTGGGTGCATACTGAGTATCAGTGCTGATATCCAAGCAATTGAAGAAATTCTGAAGAAAATCATCCCTACTTTGTAAGAGTATCACCACTATAAAGAAAGTAACTTTGGCTGCGAGTCGAGACTGTTAATTCATCAAAGTCTGGCAGGAGGAATTATTGGGGTCAAAGGTGCCAAAATCAAAGAACACTCAGACAACAATTCAGCTTTTCCAAGAATGCTGTCCTCATTTCACTGACAGAGTTGTTCTTATTAGAGAAAAGCCTGATGGGGCTGTAGAGTGCACAAAGATCATCCTTGATATCTGAGTCTCCCATCAAAGGACATACACAGCCTTACAATCCCAATTTTTATGATGAAACTTATGATTATGCTGGTTTTACCATGATGTTTGATGACCACCATGGATGGCCTGTAGGGTTTCCTATGTGGGGAAGAGGTGGTTTTGAAAGAACACCTCCTGGTCGAGGTGTGCATCCTAGGGATCCCTCTACAAAAGATTATGATGATATAAGCCCTTGTTGGGGACCATTGCCCCTCCTCCTGGGTGAGGTGGCTGGGGTTCTAGCAGAGCTTGGGATCTTCCTCTTCCATCACCACCACCACCTAGAGGAGGAGATCTAATGGCCTGTGATAGAAGAGGAAGACCTGGAGACTGCTATGATAGCATGGTTTGTTTCATAAATCTAAGAATTATTTAACCCCCAAAGTAAACAGTATTAGCATAGGGAGATAAACCTATTCAAAAATCCTATTTCATGGCTATTATTAACATCATCTTCAGAAAAGGGTAACTGACCCACAGAAAGACTGAGTTACTTATCTGAGATCACAGATCTCAGTAAGTGGTGCCAGGATTAAGAATCTAGGTTTCTATGGCCTTAAAGCCCGAGCTCTTTCCATATCCTTTGCTACTGTCTCCAGAGAACTTTGGCGAACATCAGCAATTTCTGCATTTTAAGGGTGGAGATATTGCTTTATTCTGTCGATCTGCCTTAGCCCCAGAGTCTCACTTGCTTAAAAATTAATAGCAATGGTTCCACACTTGAATATCTTCAGATTTCCCCTTAGGATGATATGTCAATTATTAAGTCAGTAAACCTAAGAGAAAATGGTGGCATTACTAAAGAAAGGTGAGCCAAACAGAAGGTAGAAGACACTATTTCTGCCTCCAAGAAGGTTGTGGAGAGGAAGAATTACATATACATGTACATAAACAGAAGTATATGTGCATATGTGTTTATAAGCGGAATTGTCAGACCAAACATAATGTTGGTAGCAGTTAAAAGTAAACAAGAAACCGTCCTAATCATACACGAGGACAGTTCTTTCTGGTCCTGACAGAGTGCAACCCTGTGATGTGATTGCATCCTGGGTTGCCCCTGTGGCCGCTGTGGAAGAGCCATGGCTGCTCCTACCCTTCTAGCTTAGGCAAATGTGGAAGCACCACCAAATTAGGTGTGCGAGAATTAACCAGGCCTTGCTTTTCCTTTGTGTGCAGGGATGCTTTCGTGCTCTCCTTTCATCTTTCCTGGAGAACTCCTGGTTGCTACTCACATAAAACTAATAAAGCTAACTCAGGAAAGAATCTAAGGAAAATTCAAATTAAGCTGAATAGGATGGGTAAGTATTCATTTTATAACAGGGTAGGTGAAGTATGACCAGAAGGTCTTTTGTTGTCTTTCATAGACTGCGTTGACCGGGGCACATTGCTGAGCACATAGTAGGTACTAAATAAATGCTGGCCTCCTTTTCTCCTTTCTTTCCTCTCTTCCCAAATTTCCTTTTCTCTTGTCCTCCCTTTTGTCTTTTTTTTTCTTCCTTTTTACCTTATCTGTTTCTCTTCCTCTCTTACTTCTTTTTAAAATAATGTTGCCCACACACTGCACTCTATAGAATGATTGTGAGGACAATATGCAATATGTCAACGTTCAAAGAAAAAAAGGGGGAAAAAAAAAAAAAAAAAAAAGTAATGTGGATTTAGAAAGGTTAATGTTTAGTTGTTTGATCAATCTTATATACCTATATGTATTAATCTAAACTGATCCGATGATGAAAATATGTAATATAACCATTGTTAAATTTAAACAATAAAAGAATTGGAAAAAAATAAAAAAATAAAATAAATAAAAATAAAATAAAATAAAATAAAATAATGTCACACACATGGCCACTCACTCGTCTATAACTAAAGCAATTCTTCCTAAAGCATTAAGAAGGTCCAGAAATAAGAATGTGAAGTTCTTAAATGCTTGGGCTCTGTGAGCAAACTGTTCAGGTTCCAGCCCGTTTCCTCTGCTATTGTGAACTCTGGAGCTTTCTTGGGAAAATTAATCAGCTTTTTGTTTTGGATCCTTCTTCTGTCTGTATGGATAGTGAAGAAGATATTTTCCATAAAGGTACTTTAAGGATTAAAAAAAGACAAATCATGATATGTATTTGTCATTGTACTCAGTTTATATGATAAATGCTCAACAAATATAATTATTAAAATACGGTTATGAAGTGATGGGAACTAGTGTTTGTGCTGTCTAGAAAAATGAACTTCACTGTTTCTACCACCTTTTGTCCTCACCGTGGCCCGCTCGTTCCCTCTGAGGTCCATATAGAGTCTTATTTACTAACCTTTGGCCATATTTGAATGCTTTTCTTATGTACACGTTTGCATTTCTATAGTAGGAATGTGTGAATACTGAATGCCATTTCTTAATTTCTTGGACATGTTTGCTAATGATGTTCAAGTTCTGAATTGTGAAGTCTTTTGACTAGAAAATCAGTGTTTTAATAGTTTATGCTAAAAAAAAAATCTAGAGTTTTCTGCAGGACATAGTGGTGCAAACCTGTAATCCCGCTACTCAAGTCTCAGGCCAGCCTGGGCTATGTAGGGAGTTTAAGACCAATAACCAGCAAGTTTCTGTCTTAGTACATTTCCCTCCACACCCTTGTGTCTTCTTATAAAGGTGTGAATATGGTTAAAGTAGAATATTATGGATCATGTATTGAGCTATCAATTGGATTTCTGCTTTCCTGTCTTATTGTCATATAGGTCTAGAAATTTTTATTTCATGAAATTAATGCAATGCAAAGGACTGGGATGGTGTATAATTATATGAGGGATGATTTTATTTTAAATAATATTACAGGGCCCGGCGGGATGGCTCAGTGGTCTAAAGCGCCTGCTTGGGAAAGTTTGGGTGGCTTCAGGGACCGCGGTTTGATCCCCGGCAGCACATGCTGCTCCAGCCCTGCCCTCGGGGTGGGCTGAGCCGGCCATAAAAATGAGTGAATAAACAAACAAAAATTCTGAAACAAGAAAAAAAAAAATAAATAATATTACCTACAGGTAGTGATGGTTTGAAATCAGACCTAAGTTTGTATCTTAGCTCTACTATTATAAGCATTCACTTAATGTTTCTTATTTCCTTAACTGAAACAATAATGCATACCTGAAAACAATAATGCACACTTCGCGTCATAAGATTTCTATTAGTGAGGCAAATACTAAGAGCTTGTCACTACTTTATTTTTCTTGTTCGCAGGAATGAAACCATCCCGTATTTGGGGTCTCCATATTCTTTGTCATCTACCATGTCCTTGGAACTTAATCCACTTTTTAAGCTTGGTGGTGTGGGGGGCATCCAAGCTGGGGCCTGCAGAGTGCACATCAAGGTCTCTACTGAGCAGCTCCACCTTCGGCCCATGAACTTAATTCTTAATCCCTTTATTGTCGCATACTCCTCATCAACAAAGAGGCACTGATTATAGGTTTATTTCAAACTGTGTGTATTATATTTGATGGGTCGCAGGAGCACCTGTAAAGCAAACATCAGCGTGGAGGTGGCGAGTGGATGGAATGAGTGCAGCCACATACCTGGGAAAAGTCAACAGTGCAGACAGAGCCTCGGTTTCTGTAACACTGGAGAGAAAAACCTAAGTACGGGATTGGAAGCCATGAATCATGAGTTAGAAACGTGGGAGTTTTTCCTGGTGTCTAGCTTTATGCAGTTTGGCTTACTTCTTTGTTCTTTCTCTAGTATTCAATTCAGCATAGTAAAATGTAGGCATTTCTAAAACCCTCTTTAAGGTGAGCGGGGAGAAGGCACATTAAAGTGCAAATCAGAGCTATGAACACCTGCTGAGCACATTCCTTAGCTGCAATGCATGTTCCTGTGTTCCTACCATTATGAAATGCATGCTTTAATGGTATTGTATTTGGGCAACCACAAGTCAACAATAAGGTAAGGCATGAGTAAACAGCCTTGCTTTGAGATGTTGAGACCACAGTCAGGCCCAAATTTTTACTTTTGTTTGAAATGTTCAATTCAAACTCGATATACACTTAGTTGCTTTTACACAATAGAGTTCGGGAATTAAAGGACTGGCTCTTTAAAAGCCGGCAGCCTGGCACACAGTCCTACTCCCGAAACTGGGAAGCAAGGCGCTCTGCCCGGGGAAGCCTTCAGCGCGCTGGAGAGTTGGGCACAGCCGAGTCAGGTCAAGGTGAACGCACCACCTTCCCCTGAAAGACTGGAGGTTTTTCGCTATGTTAGTCAAGACGTTTTGCTGCCCAAGACTGAACTCTACAGGAGGGCGGATTAGTGTACACCCTGTCTACCTGTCACTGTCTCTAAGACACACAAAAGCCTCCTACAATAACACAAGCTGCCTGAAATACTTAAAAAGAACAGATCCTGGGTGGGTAAGTCGCAAAGTTCTCTCTCTTCTTACGTACTTGTGGGATTTTTTTTTAAATGATTGTGTTTTCGAAGGTGCCTATGCCACGCATTGGGAATTCACCTAAGGCTAAAATTAACAAAGCTCGCTCTTCCCTGACACGCGAAGAAGGCTGCAAGAACCCAGGAAACTGGCCGCGGAACTTTTAGTTCTGTAAAGCTGTGTTTTGATATAAGAGAAGCATATCTTCGCTTCCATTAAAAAAAAAAAAATGCACCTTGCTTACGAAGCAGAACCCGGTTAGGATCATGGTCCGAAGCAGGAGGAAGGCTGGGGAAGTAGCGGCTGGGTCCCGCGAACCCCGGTGCAGTGCGGGGGCTGCTCCGGCCCTGGCCCGGGGCTCTGTGTTAGGGGTCGCGGCTGGATCTGGTCCCTCTCCTGGGCTGCGCGGGCGGGAGGGCGGGCCGAAGGGACAAGCGCTGGGACTGGGGCTGAGCTCCGAGGAGCGAGGCTGGGAGGCAGAGTCGGGAAAGGGAGAAGGAGGAAGAACTGGTGCGGCGTGGGGCGCAGGGGCGTGGGGAAAGTCTAGGAGCAACTTCGGGGCGGGCCGAGCAGCGCCCGCTCTAGACCTGGGCAGCGGAGGCAGGCGGAGAGGAGAGGAGGCGCCAGGAGGCGTGCGGGATGGGCTGGTTGGCGGGAGTTGGAAGCAGATGACATCACAGCAGGTCAGAGAAAAAGGGGTGAGCAGCAGCCAGGAGAAGAGTAGGGCGTTAGGCATCAGGAGCAGAAGCCCAGCCCGCCCTGCAGGCTCCGAGAGACCATGCAGAAGTCTCCTCTAGAAAAGGCCAGCTTCATCTCCAAACTTTTTTTCAGGTGAGAGTTGTCCAGTGGATCTTTGGAAGGACACGTGCCTGTTAGAGAGGAGGGAGTAGGTATGGGCAGAATTTGGGGGGAAGAGAAGGTTTCGTCTGTTTTGTTTTTTAAAGATGCACTGTCATTAATTGTTTTGAAAGAAAATGTGAATTTGGTGAAATAACATTGCGCTGAAATTAGAAGAAAAAAAGAAAACTGAAGCCAGTTGTTTGGATAGAGAGCAAAATTGATTCGTGACTGAGAGACAGACTTCCAAAACCCAAATAGGCAATGGTGCAGCTATCTCTTTAATTTTTCTTTCTGAGAAACTTACACGTTGTAAGGTTGTTAACAGCAGATTCTTAAGTTTGGTCCTCCCCCACTTTGCATAATTCAGAAACTTGTCTTCTTGGCATAAGTACTCAAATCTCTTTCCTGCATGTAGTAGGTGCTCAGAAATCATTTATTGACTGAAATTTTTTTGAAGTGCAGGAAAAGAGGTACAGGCTATATGCTTAAAGTTTTATTATGATACTGAGTAAATGTAACATGTATTTGCCATAAATCCATTATCCTTTTTAAGAAGGAAAAAAAATCTAATGAACTATTTAACTGAGAAAAGTGCGAATACTGTGAGTTACATTTAAAATGGAAGTCCAGATGATCATGGAAATGTGAAGCTATGGATCCAGGTACTGAAGTTATATCCAAGGACATTTAGTAAATCGTATTCTTGTCTCACTCTGCATGTGATCATGCATAAAAGCTAGCACACTTTATCTACTGAGATTTTAAATGGTGGAACCTAAGTTGGAGTCTTAGACAAAGTGTGATTAAACCAAGAGTTCATCTCTGACATGTTCTTTGGATACTGTATGTATCTACTTTGCTCCTGCTGTCATATTTGTGGGAATGAATGAATAGGCACACTCTCTCACGGGAGGTTGCTTGACTTCCAGTCCTCCAATGAATCAGCGCGCTAAAGTAGCGGAAAAGCCAAGTGTATTACCAGTATGCCCCCGCGGGCGCGCATGGGGGCAGGGATTCCACCTCTCTCCTCTCTCTAGTATTTAAGTCTGCATGTAGCATAAGCCTGAAATCCAGGTGCTCAGCAGAGGCCCTTGGCCACTGAAGGAACTCCTCGCTGTGGATGGGGAGAGGACTTTACTCTCTGCAATTGCCTTTACGTTAACATTTATAGGAGCTTTTGTTAATTAATTGATCAAACTGACCTACCTGTTAATCTGTTTTCCTACTACTTACAAAGTGAGAATATTAATTGACTTAAAATATAGACTTTTGTTACAACATTTTGAGAAACCTAAATGCCAATCCATCTAAAAATAAAGGAGTTTTCAAAAGAATGAATACCTGATGGTTACTTTTAAGTACTAAGGAACTTCAAAACTGCTCATCTGCCAACATGCTTTTTAAATATTCTTTTTAAGGATGACCTGCTATATTTTAGTATAATTTTTAAAAATGCTTATAGATTGATTTGAAAAGAAAATATAATTTTAATAGCTACTAAATTTTTAAGAGCATGCTCATTCCTGTTCTTCAAGCTTCTTCATAATGAGTTGCTCTAAGAATAAGTGTGTTTTCAAAAGTTAAATTCTCACTATTTATAGGAACTGACAATCACTTAAAGTACTAGTGATTATAAACTTTGCTCTGGACTGTGATTCTAAATTGGTAAAAATGTATTTTCTGTGTTAAATAAGGTAATATTACTTAGTGGTCAAAGGTGGTAGGTTTTGGGCTCATAATGGTTCGGCTCAAATTCCAGATCTGTATTTAGTAGCTGTGTGACTTGAGAGGAATCCCTTTGCCTCTCTGTGTTTACTTGACCTTTGAAACTTTGAGACTAAAGGAACCTATGACAGAGGGACTCATCCGCTGAGAAAACGTGTATCCAGTGTTTAGCCCCGTAAAGGTTAGCTGTATTATACTTATTCCTAATTGAAGCATTTTTACATTCTTCACATTATTATGGGCTCTGTTCATATAAGATAATCAAATCCTTCCTGTTGAGTATAATTTGAGGATTATTCATCTTTAGATACAATGAATGGGTCTCTTTGAGAATTCAAAGAAATTCTACATTAATATGGCCTTATCAGATAGTTCACAGAGAAAGTTACATATGCAAGTCATATCTTCTTAATGCCCTAGAACTTAACTTTCTGAACATGGCCTCTCAATTTTATAGTCATAGAAAAGTGAAACTTCTGGTCTGGTTATGGGATATATTAAGTATCAATTTAATTATCTAGGTTTTGTGATTGGAAAATAAAAATTTTGAGAAAAAAAGTCTAAGCACTTTCTTAGTTTTACAAGGGCTTCATGTCAAGTAAACAATTTCAAATACATTGAAACTGTCTTAATGAAAAATATAAACAAGTGTATCACAAAGCTTCAACTTATTTATGAATATTATAGAAAATAAGTACAGTAAGTTGAAGCTGTGATGAAAACATTTGTGAAATAACTTCTTTTTTTGCACATAAGCTTGAACCCAGGTCCTTCACATTGAGCTACACTCATCTCTTCTTAAACTGAATTTAATTTTAAAACAGTGTCTCTGTAAATTAACCAAGCTAGGCATAAACTTGTGATCCTACTAGAGTGATGACTGAAATAATATATTTTAAAACTAGAGGTGAAAAACTTGCACGATCCATATACAGGTACAATTGATCTGTAAATGCTTACCAATTGTAGTTAAAGCTTTTGATTATGGACAATATTTTAACTTTTCATTTTCTTATAGCTTTTAACATGTTCAGTTTACTTTTCTCTGTCATTTTTTTCTCAGCTCTGAAGTTCCCATTTTCTGTTTAGTTGTTAGGTTATGTATTAAGCCCTGTATTGGACAGTATAAACTGAATTTTCATTGTTGTGTCCATTCCAGAAGTCTTTCTTTATACTCTCGGAATCAGGGAAGTTCCCCAAAGACCAAATGATGAATGTCATGCATCTCTTAAAAGACTGAGCACAGGGTCTTTGCATAAACTCTTGAGTCAAATCGCAAGTCAGACAAGAGAGTGAAACATATTAGGATTTAGAATGGACATTCACAAAAAGTTGCATAGTGCAAATTTCAGGTTAATAAGATCATTTAAGGTGGTTTTGTAATTACTAGAAGGAAGGTAACTAGACAATATTAAACATATACACTGAGGGGCTGGGGAGATGTCTCTGTGGTACAAGTGCCTGCCTGGCAAGTGCAAGGTCGTGAGTTTGAACCCTGGTCCCGCAAAAAAAAAAAAAAAACCATATACACTAAAATTTATGATATATAATAAGAGTGGTAGCTCAAAATATCTACCAATGAAAACCACACTTCTAAGCATTTTGCTTTGATCAGAATATTTAGGCTAGGCATAGTGGTCTATGCTTGTAATACCAGGTCCTTTGAAGGCTGAGGCAGGAGGATTGCAAGTTCAAGACCAGCCTGGGAAACTTAGGGAGATCTGTCTTAAAATAAAAGAGTTGGGGATATAGCTGGGTTGTAAAGTGTCCCTGTTTGATATACAGTATTGGAAACAACCAAACTGACATAACTGGATCTCCTATTATGGTCTTATTCTTAAAATATATATACATTTATTTTCCTAAGTATGTATCAACCTCAATTTATTTGTCCTCAGCATATTATCTTATAACTTGTGTTAGAATATGAATCACATCATTCAGACTGGTTGCTTAGACTTCTTTCTAAATTACGTTTGACCATTTGGCAAAATGAAATTTTTCATTCAAATTTACTTCATTAATAGTCAGCACTACCTAAATTTAGGTATTATCCTTCAGAAAATGCATTATAAATTTTAAAGACAATTTTTATTAAAAAAATAAGTGCTTAAGCAATTGAAACATAATTATATGATAATATAATAAAATATTCATAAACAGGATAATTTTTCTGAGGACCAAACTTCTGTTGTTGTTGTTGTTTATGTATTGAGCACAGGGTCTACAGGGCTTTTCTATATAGACTGGACTTGTCCTTCTCCTGTTTTCAGCCTCCCAAGCTCTGGGATTACAGGTGCAGGCCACCACATCCAGCCTCAGTGCACCTTGGAGTCAGGGTCAGTACTGGCATGCCAGGGATGGAACCCTGGCAGCTACACTTTGCCTAAGCAGCTGCTTTAGTCTTCGGAGCTATCTGGCCTGGCCTTGCAAACTTTTAAGTCATGTAGAGGAATATTACTTAAAAAAACATCACAGAAGGGTCACTATTAGTCCAAGCTGCATAGTGAGACCCTGTATCAAATACATTAAAAAAAATTCAGTTTTCTTACAGTGCCATTTTATTTACATGGCTAGCATGAGGTAAGCTAAAAATCAAGGCTAAAGCATATGTATTCCTACAATTTATTGTGAATGCCCACAGAAGTGTTGCCTCAGGAAGCCAGTCTACTTAGTAGGTGTCTTACTCTGTTTCTGATCTCTCAGGCAAAACTTGACCTAGCCAAAGGAGAATAAATACATGCATAAAACGAAGACCAGTATGAGATGAAGAATTCACATTGTGTTATCTAACTGACATCCCTTTAGTCAGTCCATAGGCAAACGTCATCTGTGAAAACAGTCCTGACCTCTGCTGTCTCTTGGCTTTATTTCCCATAGAAACAGGAGGCACCCACCACTCTGGTATGAGCTCTCTGTCTTGAAAAACATCAATAGCAGGTTGACTATATTAGTCTTTTGATATTCCTTTTCTCCAGATTTCTTTGCTGACCATGTTTTGCTTTTGCACAGAACAGACATGGAATTTAGAATACATGTTGATTTCATGTCAGTGTTGGTTGTTTTAACTCTCAAAGGTTTGAGGGTAAATTTTTTATATGATATGACTAAAATGATGTATGTTTGTCTTTACTTATAATATTTTATAAGTTTATTTTATCTGATTTTTGTTCAAAAATTCCTCTTTAGAAATGTATTTCAATGAATTTTCTTACATGCTTATAATACATAGTATGTGGCTTAGTTTTAATATTCAAATCCTTTCTAAAGAGAGCAGTGGAATCTATTTTTCCAACTGCTTCATCAATATTTTATGTTTGATGTAGCAATCAAAATATTCCTCAAAGCCTACTGATACACAAGGGAAATCATGGCTTTCCAGTTTTCTGTTGCGTTTTATGGGAGGAAGTAGGGTTTAATGTCATAATATTCAATACATAAGTGTTGAAACTTGTTTGTGGTCCTTGAATGAACACTGCCATAAAATATATTATTACTGCACTGTCCTTTCACAAGAACCTATAATTTCAGTATGATAGAGCTATAGTGTAAGTATAGGATTGCCCAACCATCAGGGAATGGTGTTAACCATTTAGCATTCAGTTATGTGTTGTTTGTCAAAACTTCAAAAACACCTGTGACTCAGCAGCAATTTTGGCCATTTTGATTCCTGACACATCTTGTGTAGGGTGTTTGCCTGGAGCAAGAGCCCAGAGATGCAGTGAGGTCAAGAGAGAAAAACAGACCATGAGAAGACAGCCCAGTAGTCAGTGGGACACAAACAGAGCGTGGCTTTTTCAATATGTCAATTGCATTGTCATAGAGCAAAACATCACTATTTCAGTTGCTTCTCTTTTAGCTTCTAAGAACAAAGGTACCCTGTGGTTTCCTTTGGTGGCTTTACATAGAACTCAGCAAAGAGCTTGAGCAAGAAGCCTGTAAAAATTTAATTTACTGTTAGATATCTTGGTGTAGACAGTTGCATTCCTATAGAAGGCTTCGAAGAGCTTGTTTCTGCAGCTGTCACCAAGTTGCAAAGCTTGTCAGATTTGGTGCTTCGTGTGCAGCGTCATCAGCCTGCTGCTAACTTTTGACATCAATCGTTTTTTTTCAAATTTGAAAGCCCGGGATGCTAAAGCCATCTCTAATTTTTAAATCATTATTCATATTATTTCCTGACTTGCTTAAAATAATTTACTATCTTTTTGTGATGAGAATAAATAAGTGGTGATCAACCCTAGATACCTATACATTTTTTTTAACCTACACATATTGTCAACTGCTAACATTCTATAGTTCCACAATAATGACATCATTTTTAAAAAGGGGAGCAGAACTGTGGACAAGTTGTTAATGCTTACAGTGTTTATTTCACCAAATTTTCCCTCTGCCCCTTGTGACTTGGCTTTTGTGAGACAGCTTACTTACTAATTCCTTGGTTGTAAAGTAAGGGGTGCTTTGAAGATTTTTGCTAAGTCTTTAAAGCATTGTTAGGACTCAGCCCTCAAGTTGTACTATGATACAGTCTGAGAGTTCTCCCAGCAGCTGGGCCCGAGTAATACTTCCCTTGTAGGTCATGATTCTGGGTGGCTTAGATGATGCTGTCATTCATTTATTCATCATGCTGGGTATTTCATGCAAGGGATTAAGAAGGTAGAGATGACTGGCAAAAAACAAAAACAAAAACAAAAACAAAAACAAAAAAACTGCTGTGGCCCTCACGGAACAAATTCTCTGCAACCCATGAACTAAAGGGCTTATAAAATGGTCCCCAGTAAGGTAATGCTGGTCAAGAAAGGTTTGCCAAAGGAAACATGTCTTGCATTCTGTAGCAGTTATTCAGAGTTAAGGGATGGGTTAAGGAAATTTAAACACAGAACCAATTGGTTAGGTATAAGAATGGCAGGAGGAGGAAGCAAAGCATTTAAAAGAATTCAGAAAAGGTCCTGGAATTCCTCCTGAAAACTTGTGACAGGGAGTTATTAGAGATGGGTCTGGAAATTCTAGCAAGGGCTAAATTCAAGGGACTTGGTAAAGTTGGTTTGAGTTTTATTAAAGTGTAAGAGAAAAGCCACAGTTTTTAAGGAGAGGAATGACAAGCCCAATTCAATTGCATTGCAGTTTTGCGAAAGAAATGAGCTAGAGGAGTGCCTGTAGGAAAAGAGAGAAAGATATGGATTTGAAAGACACTTATGAAGTGAAATGAACAGGATTGTTATTGATTAAAGGTGGAAGGTGAAGAAGAGAAGAATCCAGGATGATGTCTACATTTGCTGATTTGGATAGCAGGGTGGATGATGGTGCAGTTCATTGATGGAGTCAGGCAATTGAGCTGGACAAGGCCTTTATAGACCCTCTGTGTCCGTCAGAAATGAAATGATGCACAAAGTTTATGGCTATGAAATATGGTTGTGTAAAAATAGTCTTGCAGTCCAGTGTCCATTTTTTCAGTACCAATGGAACTTCTGCCTTTCAGATCAAAGACAAATTTGACATCTAAAAGTTCACATTTTTTAAACTCCATTTCACTAGATACCTAGCAGAGTTACTATCTCTTATCTATGAAAGTCAGTAGATAGCTCGTTTATGTGAATGGTGAAGCATGCAAAAAGCAAACAGATCTTCCATAAATTAATTTTATCATGGAGCCAGTGTGGACCAACATCAGAAAAAAGCTAGATATTATGTTTACATAAATTATGTAACTCATTAAATATATGTAACTACGATGAAATATAGAACTTTATTCAATGTCAAGGGTTCATAAGAATGTTGAAATTAAAGTGGATGTGTAGCAATTCTTATAACATTAGAGCTAGGTTTTCATGCAATGAAATGGTATTAGCCATAAAGATAATCAACATAAAGCAAACTCATAAAAGCAAAATATGTTTAAATGCACATGTGTTTTTAAGTTACTAATTAATTCATGCTTTCATGTATGCATTTACTTGGCATAAATATTGAGCCCTGAAACACTTGCCAGGGTATGGCTCAAAGATTTAAAACACAAAATTTATTAAATGCTAAGTTTATTCTACTTTTATTGACATTTTCATGCTAATTTTCTTGTATGGCCTGGGGACTGAACCCGTGACCTTTACAGTGAGCTGCATCTCCATTTTGATTCATTTTTTATGACAGGGTCTTCCTATGTCACTAAGTTGCTCAGGCTTGAATTTATGATATTCCTCCCCCAGGAACTATGCCTGTGCACCACGATTCTAATATTTTTAATCAAGTAATTTTTCTCCTTAGACTAGGATTATCATAAATGTCTATATTTAATCCTATATCCTATCTCTGAGGGAGAACTGCTGTAATATTTCATTATTTTTAAAACATTCTAAGTGATTATTTTTATCTACTGTAATCCAAGAACAATTAGGTCATCAGATCAAGCTTAGCAAAATGGGTTTAGGTAGCCTAAGAACTTTCTGAGCTTGGATGATATAAAAAGTCCCTGGAAGTCTGGATCTCAAGCCCATAGACTTGGACTATGTCGAAAATGGGGTTCAGAAGTTTGTACTAAGAAAGACAATCTTCTCATTCCCCACTGACCACTTTTGATATTGGTAATGTGTTGATCTGATTTGAAATACTTGACTAAGGGAATTTATATTAAGGTATATGAATTAATAAAAGCTGGGATTTTTTTTTTTTTGTACTATAGATTGAATATAGGGCCTTTGTAATCAGCTAGATCCCAGATTTTTGTTTTCTTCTTTAAAAAAAAATGTAGACAAGCTTTTACTGAATTCATGAGTGGGGTTCTAAATCTTGGTCCTCCTGCTTCAGCCTGCCAGAGTGCTAGTATTTGTGTATGCCACAGCACTTAGCTCCGTGGGACGTTTTAAAACCGCACAGATTGTGAGACCCTGTACGAAATACATACATTAAAAAAACTCATAAACTTCAACCCATTGTGTTTCTGACTCAGGAGGTCCAAGAAAGGGACTGGTGCAGAGTTCACAAATGCCTCTGGAAGATTCTGATCTACAGTTTAAGTTTAAAAAATACTAATAAAGCAAGAATAACAAGACTATCATAGATTAATGTGTTTATAGAATCTCCATTTTCAGGCCATTAATAAGAGACTGGAAAGTCCCAGCTTTGGGGACAAGACAGGATTATATCCCAAAAAATGTAGAATGCGGATAGGAGATGATTTTTATCTTCTCCTATTTTCTTAGCCTACTCTCTCTCCCAGTAGTCTCAGAGGGGATCTACTTTACACAGATATCTACTTTGATATTTTGGGGGAAAGATTACTACTTCAAGGTACTTTTTAAGAAAATAGGTAATATTATTTTTGTCTGGCATGCCACAAAGTGTGATTGCAGTAAAAATTACCGAAGCTCAGCATTTCATTGTGCCTTGAAATTATACTGCCTGTCTCACAGGTGAAGGTGTTGTGAATCCAACTCATCACTCTAAGCCTATTCATAGGTAGGAAAGACCAAGAGTAATTCAGGAGAATTATTTTTAGCCTGCATGTGAGTAAGGCTTAGATAACTTTAATTATAATACCAAAGAAGAAAGTGATAGATAATTGTGTCAATAAGTATGTAGTAATGTTCATTTCTAAAAAACTATGTGTTATGTAATGATCCTTTTTGAAAAAGCAGATGTTAAGTTGACTTTATAATCAGTGTCACCTTAGCATGTATAAGCATGATTTAGCATTATAAAACCATGATAACATCATCTGTGCCTTGCTACCTGTCACTTTCTGGGTATTGTACAGCTCTCTTATGCTGTGATGAGACTGTGTGAGTGGGTGTGCTGGAAACTGGGTGGGCTGTTAAGTGAGCATGGCTCGTGGGTGTTGCGGTGTCAGGTGTACTTATGCATTGCAGAGATTGCCAGCAAAGATTGTAAGTGACTTAAATATGAAAATTGTTAGAAGAAACTTTCCTAGACCAAATGAGTTAGCCAGGCAGGTAGGGCTAATGCTTAGATGACCACATTGTGCTAAATTCAGCATACCACCTCAGAAAGTAATTCATTCCAATTTTAATAATAGAACCTATTAAAACTACTGACATTTCAAATCAGGATTTGGTGAGTTCTGTGAAGTATTTTGGGGAAATGGAGATGTTGGGCCTCATAGTTTGATAACCACTGTCATAGTTACTTTTCACTCGTTGCTGGGACAAATACCCAACACTCAAAATAAAAGAAAGGTTTATTTAGCTCACAGTTACTGGAGGTTTCAGTCCACATTCAGCCGGCTCCAAGGCTGAGTGGCACATGGCAGACAGCAGCAGTTCATGGCAGCAGGACAGCAACAAAAAATAGTGACAGAGGTAGCCAACTAAGGGAGCAGAGAGCAACAGCACTAGTCTGTCTCTCTGACTCTCTTTATATTACATTCAGGTTTTCCGCCTCAGCCTATCTGCCTTAGGCCACACCTATAATCCCAAGAAGTACTTAAAACACATAATCCCAGGGATCACGGACCAAGTCTCAAACTCTAGATCAGTACTAAATCACATAATCCCAATCAATGATGGATCAGGTCTCAATCTAGAGAAGTCCCTGCCCCATGACTGCATGAGGCTTTGGGGGGACAACTAGACATAAACCATAACAACTACTAAATTAGATTTTTTCTTACACTGACTATTCATGATATTCTGAGTTCCATGTTTTACCCATCTGTATTCTTATGGAATGAGCTATACTGCCATGTCTGTGCTCATCATCATTTCTTAGGTAACAGTAGAAGTAGCCTGTACTTTGGAATCAGCCTCGGTTAGAATCCTCACTCGGTGACTTATTAACAGTGTGGTCTTAGGCAGTTACTTAATCTATTTTACTATTCAGTTATTCTCACTGGTACAGTGATTTATTCTTATCTTAACATGGCCTACTGGTATTTGATAGCTAAATGCTTACTCAGTATATTAGCCACTCCAGAGAAACTAAACCAATAGTAAATGCATTTATTTAATATATATGATTTATTATAATGAATTCACATGATTATGAAGGTGATTATGAGGATTAACAAGTCAGGATTGGCTGGCAGGCTGGGGACCAAGGAAAGCCAGTGTTCTATTCCAATTCAAAGGCAGTCTGCTGGAGAGTGCTATCTTGGTGGGGAGACCAAAACTTTTTGTTTAATTCAGGTCTTCAACTGATTGGATGGAGCTTTATTTATTTGAAGAGGGGATCTGCTTTGCATGAAATTCACTGATTTAAATTCCAGTCTTGGTGTCAGGTCCAGGAGATAGCTCAGCACCTAAGCACCTACCTGGAAAGCACAGGACCTGGGTTCAATCCCTGTTACTGCATGCTGTGAGGGCCCCAGAACTCCAGGCACTGAGCTGGCCGCCCAAACCATGCATGGTGGTGCACACCCATAATCCCAGCACTGGGGAGAATGAGACAAGAGGGTCACTACAAGTCTGAGCTGTGTAGTGAAACCTTGTACTGAATAAATAAATAAAAGGTTTTTTTTTTTTTTTAATTTTAGGGAAGGTCTACAGAGTGTTCAGGGTCTCACTACTAGATCAGACTCCAGTGATTTACCTGTTTACAGCTTTCTAAGAGCTGGGATTACAGGCACACACCACCAGAACCAGTCTCAGTTGCCATCTCAGAGATCCCTGGGGAGGGTGAGGCTGGCACAGCAGACCTGGGGATTGAACCTCCAGCCCTTGCACCTGCTTGCAGGTACTTTAAAGGATTTTTAAAAATTTAAAATATGGCCGGCAGGATGGCTCAGTGGTCTAAAGCGCCTGCTTAGGAAAGCTTAGGCTGCTGCAGGGACCACGGTTCGATCCCCGGCACCACATGCTGCGCCAGCCCTGCCTTCAGGGCAGGCTGAGCCGGCCATAAAAAAAAAAAAAATAAATAAAATAAAATAAATGCCAGTCTCATTCTGAAACACCCTCTCAATTGATACATAAATTGGCCGCTACCCTCCATTAGGACTTGTCATACATCTGTTTACAGCAAATAATGCCAAATATAGAGTAGTTCTTGCAGACTGACCAAGACTGTTGTTAGCCACAGTAGCTTTATTATGATGACCACTTTTTCAGCTTTCTACTGAGACTCAAAGAAAACACCTCTTTTTTCTAAATTTAACTGTTCTCCTGTGAGCTCCATCCAGCGTCTTTTCGGAATCCTAGAGAGCATACTCCCCAAAATGCCCCTGTCGAAGTCCATATTTGTAGCTTTTGCGTCACTTTCATCTCCAACTTTTGAATTTAAATACTCAGATTATAGTCTGCACATACTGTTCAGTTTTTTGGAGGATTAAACCAAAATGATGTGTTTGCCGGGGCTCCCATGACGAACGTCCATAAAGCGGGTGGCTTGAACAACAGAAGTTTATCGTTTACAGCTCCGGAGGCTGGGAGTCTGGCGTCAGTGTGCTGGCAGGAATAGAAACTTCCTCTGAACGCTGTAAGAGAAAATCTGCTCCATGCCTTTCTCTCAATTTGCTGGTGATTCTTTGTATTCTCTGACTTGAAAAGGAATCATGCTGGTTCCTGTGTTCCTCTGCATAGTGCTCTTCCTTGCGCATATCTCCGTCCAAATTTCACCTTTGAGAAAGTACAACATTCACATTAAGACCTACTATGGTTAAAAAAAAAAAGACCTACTATAATCACTTTATTTAACTTGGTTACCTTTATGAGGATCCCATCTCCAAATAAGGTCAAGCGTAGGTGGTAGGACAGGACAATTTGGGGGGAAACAATTTGACACACAAAAATAAAAGATGACCTCCAGGAACAGAATGAGACAGGGAAGTAATTTGAAACTATAGAATTTCATAGATAGAGAAAATTCCAGTAATTTATGAGACCTTTTGAAAGCTATATATATCTTATCTATAATGATGTATAAGTAGCATGGTGGCAATACAGAGGCTGTCAAGTAATGCAATATGGAAACTATAAAAGAGGTCATAATAAAAGGGACGATTACTTTTGAGAAGACAGAGGAAGGGCTTTCCACTTATGAAAAGTACACTACTATTAAGAATAGGATAAAGACTAGTATTAGGAAAACTTTTGATAATGAGAAGTGTTACATATGAAAACATTTTACTGAGGAGAATCAAATAATCTTGACTGAAGACTTTATAAGATTATTTGCTCTAAGCTGTGATCCAGAAGAAAGGAGGAAATTTTTTTAAAGAATGGCCTCTGGAAAAATCTGGAGACATTACATTTTCATTGCATCATTATATACTTAAAAAATGGTTTGAGCTGGGTGTGGTGTCACATGCCTGTAATCCCAGCTACGAAGGAGGCTGAGGCAGGGTGATTGCAAATCGAAGGCTGGCATGAGTGATTTTGTAAGACATTATCTCAAAATTAAAAAGAAAAGGGCTGGAGGTGTAGGTCAGGGGTAATGTGTTTGCCTATAGTGCTTGAGGCTTCAGGTTCTAGTCTTGGTGCTACATACACACACACACACACACACACACACACACACACACACACCTTTAAAAATAGCTTTTGACCAGGAATAATGGCTAAGAAACATCTATTTGCAATCATTGTGCTCATAGGAGCTATAAACATATCATGTTTGTGAAGTTAATTAACATATTTATTCAGTTTCTAATCTGTCAAGTTCATTGAACAAGACAACAGAGATAGATAAATATTACACCTATATTTTTCTCAATAATTTAGTCTTATGCGGGAACTATATTAGCAAACAATGGAATGTGGTAACATAAATGTAAGGATTGGAAAATGGGATGACACCCCATAAGGAATGGGATGTGCAAGAACACAGACATTAAAACATTCTATAAGGCATTTCTCCCACAGTTCAGTGTGGTAGAAGATTAGAAGGATTTGTAGACAAATAGGCCCATTGTGGTAGAGGGTTCAGTTCAGGCAGTTAAGGGCAGAATGGCACATACAGAAGGAAAGTTAAAGCGAGCCTGCAGGAAGGGTCACCCATGCATAATTTTATAGAATTATCTCAGTGCATTTAGAGTTCAGGTTTTACTTTAAAGAAATCACTAATTTTCCTTCAGTATCACTTGGCTGGACCAAAGAATGCTATGCCTGATTATAGCAAGAATCCTTTTAAAAATTAAGAGCCATCTTATTATCAACGGTTTTATCCAGTGGGAGCTCCTGCAGAGTTCAAACGGAAGAAAATCTGGCTCAGTGTTTCCTTTAAAGCTCATTTTTTTAAAGTGTGAATGGAAGTGAGAGATCATGGCATTTCGAAGTTAAATAAAAATGCTCTAATGGCCATGAAAATGACTTTCTCTGAACTGCCATGTCATGCCTTATGATTTTAATTACCTGATTTCCAAAGTAAACATTTTGAACTATTAAACTGCTCATTAGAACAATTAATGAACCAGTCATCCATCATTGTGTGTTCAGCTTCTGAAATTACAACCATTGAGGGTTTTAAAAAATGTGTCTTAATAATATGTTGCTGATATTTATGATTAAATGAAGGAAATGTAAAACAAGGCCCTTGGAACAGTGTTACTCCCAGGATAAGCCATGGGTCAATTGCTGTCTGCGCTCCCTGTCCATGTTTCTGGAACTCACACTTGGGTATAGCAGGGCAAGGCTGCTGCTGCTGTCCTCCCAAGTGCTTCTAGAGAGCTTCATTGTTGTCCTGTGTCCCAGTGATAATAAGGTTTCAAGCCCATGAAACCTTGCCCCAGTCTCAGGAATGGGAAAAAATGGCAAAAATACTAAATTTATCTTTTAATTAGGAATGCTTTAGTATTTGATTGATTGATTTATTATGCATTTGGTACAGGGTCTATAGGGTCTCACTATGTAGATAGGACTCCTAGTGATCCTCTTGCGTTGGGCCTCCCAAGCACTGGGATTGAAGGTGTGTACCACCACGCCCAGTCTCAGTCTCAGTCTCAGTCTCAGCATACCCCAGGGGCAGGACTGGCATGGCTAGCCACAGGGACCTAACCCTGGCCTCTGCTCTCTGCTTAAGTAGGCACGTTAGTCTAGTATTTGTGTTTTAGAAGGTGATGTAATCACAAAGACAGAAAGCTAAAATGCCACAAGTAACCACATTGCATATTAAACTTGAAGATGGGAAATCATTCGCAGCCAATAAGCCTGAATCCAAAGTCAGGATGCTTTTTGAAGCCTTCTCAAAAGTAAACATGAGTACCAGTAGTAAAACAGTATCCCAGAGCAGGGGGTGTGTGAAAATTAGGTGGAAAAGGTGAAGATGAAAAAACATTTCAGAACTGACTGGTCCTTTATCTGGTTAGATGAGTCCATGTAGAACCCCAGAGACCATAGCCTCAGAGGTGAGAAAGTGGTTAAAGGGCCTCAGTTTTATATTCCTGGTGCCGCAATTGTATGAAATGTTGTCTTGGAATATTAGTTCTCCAACATTTATAAAGTTACATCCAGCTTCCATTTTACCATCGTATTCATTAAGCAAAATAAGCACATAAATAAACATTCTTGAACAAACTATGTTGGGCAGAATTACACTATACTTAAAAATTCTAATTTTGTCAAAAGCTGCTTTGAAGTAATAAGTCGTAACCAAACGACAGAAAAGACTTTCTAAAAGTGACTTTTTTAGTGCACATGGTGAGAAGACATGAAGCCATTTGGACGTTGAAAATCATGAAGAAGCTCTGCATGTGTTTTGCTTTGTGATAACTCATGCTGAACAGATACCTGACTTTATTTTCCAGTGTTCTTCTGAGAATCTCTGTCCCTAAAAAAAGATTGACACTCCACCTTGTGAGAAAAATCAAGCAGCTTCTGTCCCAGATGTTGCGTTAGTTTCTGAAAGGTGATCGTGGACAAGGTGGCCCATTAGAATGAGTTTGCTTTGGGTTCTAGTGATGGTATCTGAATATGCCAGATGAGTGGAGGACTTTGATAAGCAGCTTAAAGTTCCGTAAAATGGAGGGACTACCAAATAGTGGGGTAATTAGAAACGAAATACTAGTAAAACTCAGTCAAGTGGGAGATAGCCTTACATTGTTCATGTGAAGTATATCGTAGGCAGAGGCGTGTGGAACTGTGTCCTTTTTTTTCCTTTTCAGCTACATTCAAATCAAATACTTTCCCCTTTTTTCTTCTACTTGCCTTCAGTAATTTTTTGTTCTCTGGCTCCCTCCCCTCCCCGCACCTCTTCTTTCTGGTACAGGGAATTCAGCTGTGGACCTTGCACTTGCCAGGCAGGCACTGTGCTACTGAGTGATATCTCCAGCTCAATATTCTTTGGGTGGTTAAAACTATTCTGATTATGTGGCTTTTTCAAACTTACAGTCAGTATACTAGGTTATAAGACAATTTCTAGTGCATTTGAACCTGTCTACTTAGAGGAGTTTAATTTCCACTTAGTCTTTTAAATTTTAATTATTTTACAAATAAAGGAAGAAAGTATGAGGTTTATTAATGTGTCAGTTTTTATGAAAAGTGTCACATAATGGTGGTTTGAATTTGCTATCTTATTTCATTTTATTTGGCCAGTTAAATGAAAAGTAATGCTAAATACTGTGGAAGCATGATTGTGTTATACAAACAAAAATTATTTTGACTTGAAAAGGTCTGACATGTGATACCTTCATCTTAAGTTTTAGTAAATGAAAATATCAGGTGCTCTGTTGTATTAATAAAAGTCAAATGTCAAATAAATGAACTGTAAACTTTAATTATTGGTTCTAGGTGAACACATTTTATGAAAATTAAAATTGTAACCATGGCTATACATGTCAAATAATTTTTATCATAAGGAGTTGTAAGTCACTCTACACCAAATTGAAAG
>PVJA010012014.1:0-31348 GCA_004027025.1 Myocastor coypus
AATATGCAATATGTCAACTTTCAAAGAAAAAAAGGGGGAAAAGAAAAAAAAAAAGTAATGTGGATTTAGAAAGGTTAATGTTTAGTTGTTTGATCAATCTTATATACCTATATGTATTAATCTAAACTGATCCGATGATGAAAATATGTAATATAACCATTGTTAAATTTAAACAATAAAAGAATTGAAAAAAAAAAAACAGCAGAATAACAAGCCTAGAGCCAAATCTGTACATCTATTGGTCAGTTGATTTTTGATAAAGATACCATGAATACATAATAAGGAAAGGGCTGGTCTTTTTTTTACTGGTTATGGAGTGCTTGTCTAGCATGACTAGAGCCCTGGTTCAATCCAACACTGTGACACTAATAATAGCTGTTAGAGAAATGCAATATTTACATGCAGAAAAAAAAAATCTTTGTCTCACACCATATATAATTAATTCAAAATAGGTTAATGACTTGAATATAGGATTTTTAAAACTCTTAAAGACTACCTAAGTGCAAACTCCATTATACTGGCTTGTTATGTATCAGCCCCCTAAAAGCACAAGCATCAACAGAAATAAAAAGTAAAATAGATAAGAGCGATTGCACCAAACTAAAAGGCTTCTTTGTAGCAAAGAAACAGTAATAAAGTGAGGAAACAACTTATACAATGTGAGAACTATTTACAGACCATAATCTGATAAAAAATTAGTGTTCAAATATGTAAGGAATTCGAACAAATAGAAAATGGATAACTTGATTTAAAAAATGAGCTGGACTAGCCAGTTGTCAAAATAAGACGTACAAATGGCCTCCGGGGATGTGAACGGATGTCTGGCATCAGTTGTGACCTCGACAGTGTGAACTAAAATAATTGTGAGGTACCACTTCACATCTGCTAGGATAGCTGTTACCCAAAAGACAAAAATAACAAGCAGTGATGGAGATATAGAGCTAAGTGCACCCCTATATACTGTTTATGGGAATGAACACTAGAACAGTCCTTTTGAGAAATGTTTAGGGATTCCTCCAAAAATTAAAGTCAAATTCCTGTCATTTTTTTTTGAAATTATGTATCATTTCTAATGCTTTTAAAAGTTATTTTTGTTCTTTTTAAAATAAAAGTAATAGAACTGGGCTGGCAAGATGGTTCAGCAGTCTAGAGCACCTGCTTAAGCAGGCTTAGGCAACTGCAGGGACCGTGGTTCAATCCCTGGCACCATATGCTATGCCAGCCCCGCCCCCAGGGCAGGCTGAGCTGGCCATAATTAAAAATAATGATAGAACTAACGTGATCTGGAAGTCTTGCTGCTGGGTATGCATCCAAAGGAACTGAAATCAGTCGAGAAGCTGTCTGCATTCCCTTGTTTGTTGCAGCCTTAGTTACAATAGCCAACCTATGGAACCAATTAGAATGTCTATTAATGGACAAGTGAGTAGAGAAAAATGTGCCATAAGTACACAGTAGAATATCATCCAACCTTTAAAAAGAGACAAATCCTGTCACTTGTGGCAACATAAATAAGCCTGGAGGATGTTATGTTAAGTGAAGTGAACCAAGTCCAGGAAGATAAATGCTGCACGAATTCAATTATACGTGGAATCTAAAAAAAGTCACTCATAAAAGTAGAGAATAGAAGAGCAGTGAGAGGTGACTGGGATAGTTGGGAAGAGACTAGAAAAATTTTAGACACATAATTTCAGTTTGAGACGAGTAATGTTCAAGAGATTTTTCAAACATTATGGTAACTGTAAGTAATAACTTGTACATTTGAAAATTAATGTTTTCACTACAGAAGATGTAATTCATCATACATATTAAATAGCTTGACTTAACCATTTTACAGTGTGTGTGTGTGTGTGTCATGCTATGTACCATAAATATGTACATATTTAATTTTTTACCTCTCAGTTTAAAAATAGGGAGAAGTATGGACATAAAGTTTTAGCCTTACATCAAAATTTTCAAAACTATGGAGCAACAGAAACTCTCAGATAACATTGGAGTATAATCTGATATATCATGTTGAGCAATAACTTTAAATCTGAACATAAGCAAATATTATGATTCATCGTTTCCATCCCTAGGCATATTCTTTTCTCGAAAAACTAGAACATTTTTTTTTTCTAGAAAATGCATGCCATTGTATTGTTTATGGCAGAACTGTTTATGTTATCCCCAAATTTAAAACAACTCACACAACCAAATAGAAAACAGATAACTTGATTTAAAAAATGTAGATTACTGAGTTATATATAGCAGGATAAATAGAATTTGGATTATTCATCTGAAGAAATACACAATGGCAGTGAAAATGATTAAACAGCTGAGCTATATGTGTGTCAATATAGCTGAATGGCAAAACATGTTGTGAGGTTTTTTGTAGACTTGAGGACCATCAAAACCTAATCAATCTATTGTTGATGGGTAGATGATAACACTATAAAGAAAAGACACTGGAATGTTTAATACAAAACATCAGGTATAATTTATATCTACTTTAAGAAAGAGTGGGGAATAAAATCAGAGAGGAAAACATTGTATTCCAGGAAGCCGTACTTCTTGAGCGAAAGGGAGGGGATGGGTATTGTATATTACTGTTTTTAAACTATGGTGTATCATAGAGCCTTATATAATATTATTCTTCCTCTTCCTTTAACACTCCCGCCCACACTCAAGAAAGTCCATTCAGTTTAGCAATAAAAACTAAAAGTTTTAAGAAATATATCAGAAAAAAACTCTCCATGGCTGGTGTAGAGGAAGTTCTGAAATTTTCTTAAATGGTGTACAATGAGACAGTGGTTGAGCAACTATAGTATAAGGTTAATGTAGCGAGTGAGCTTAGTATTGAAAGATGACAGTTCTCAAAAAACTTTATATTTAGCACAATATTTCCTTTTTGGCTTTCTTTTTGATGGATCTTAATACACTGATCATAAATTCTATGGAAAACTAAAGAGTCCAGATTAGCAAAGGTAAGTTAAAGATACAAGAAAGGAGAAAAACTCACCCAACAATTTATGTATCAATGGCTTCCTGTGAAGTAGAGACATAGCTTATGACAGAGGTAGTCTACCTCAGGGGTCCCTAACATACCTACCCGTAAGAATCACCTAAGGTATTTGGGTAAACCACAGATTTCTTTATTACATAAGAGACCAATTACATCAGATTATCCATGGAGGGGGTGTGAGGATCAGCATTTTCCCAGGTCATGCATATAAGAACTCTTTTAGTGTTCTTAATAGTAATCATTATCCTATTTGGTGCAAACATTTTATTTGTTTATTTTTGGCCTGTTTTGGGAAACAACTTTTAATCAGAGGATTTGGTTTTAAAAATATTGAACTTAAATGTTTCTCTTTATACATAGAAAAGTCATTTGCTTTTCTAAGGATTATAAAGATATTCTAAAATAATTTCTTTAATATTGTACTTGTATAGTTTTATTTTGTTTCTATTTCTTAAGTTTACCTGATACATCTGTGTATATTTAGATTAGGTCTGACTTTATATTTTTCTAAATGATATGAATATTTGTCTTTTTGGAAAAAATTGTCTGCATCAGGGGTCTCATGAGAAAGAAATAGCAATGAGGCAGTTTCCAAAACCGGTTAGTAGGACAGTTTCAAGTAAAAAATAAAGCCATAATAAAATGTTGTGCTGTACAAGGCTCAACAACTTCTGACATTGCCAGTCCTGCATATAATGCACTACTATTCTGGATTATTGGACTAGATTGAGTTATTTTGATGAATTCACACACCTACAATATTGGAATGGTGATGGAACACCCATATCTGACAAAACAAAACAAAAAAGGGGGATATAAATACACCAACTTTAACATAATTACATTTCCCTATATTCATGTTACTGTTTTGGGACTTACGGAATTTGTAACTTTTACAATTCTACATAATTATCTTTGAATATTACATATTTACTTAAGAATAAAGACTAATTTTTCTTGAATGCAGGGGTCTCATTCAATGTTATTTTTAGAATACTTTCAAGGCCAATGTCTGAGCTATAATGTGCTATTGGCAAGCATTTACTGAATGAGGCACAGAAATAGGTGAGAGAGCGGGGGATCATAGGAAACTGGTTTCTTTTTCTCTGTTATAGGCTTCCTCTGTCCCTGTGTTGCATTAGGGTTGAATGCATTAGGGTTGAATGCATTAGGGTTGAAGGATCTGATGGATTTTACAGAGGCCCACTGATTGGTTAGAAAAGCCTTAAAAAGCTTGCTGTACATCCTAAATTCTATCCTCCTATGCTTATAAGATCTCTGCTTAATCTGCATTGCCTTTGTCACTTGCCAGTATAAAAACCAATACTGTGTTGTCTTTGGGGAAAACCAGACCACGCCATTTTTGCCACCATAGAAGATATAAAGCTACTCTGTGACTAACACTATGAATCTCTATCTGTATCTTTCTTAGTGTCTAAAGCTTTTATCAGTGGATCTGATAAACCTGGATTTGTCCCTCTGACACTCATGTTGGGATCTGGATATGTTATGGTCAGTAATAACCAAAAAAATCATCCCTGCTGTCATCTCCTGTATCATCCCTTTCCTGCAGAGGTTTCCCCCATGTGACACTGTGAGAGCAGCCTTTCAGAGGCTCAGTTGTTTGGGGGAAACTTTCTCGGATGTGAGGCACAAGAGGAGAAGAGCACACACTCAGAACAGACTCAGGGAACCTCTACTAAATCTTTTAGAAAATTTCACTGAGTTCTCAATGTGTAAGACTGCCTTCACCAGAGCTTTGTCAATTTATATTTTTATAAAACAGATCCCTTGTATGATCTTCTCTTACAAGTGGCAGAACTGAATTTTTGCTGATGGTGCACCTTGAATGACAAACTGATTTTCTTTTTAAAATTTTATTAATTTTAAAAGGAGGAAATAACAATGAGACATTTTCAAAACACATTAGGAGGACAGCCACAATAATTAATACAAATCATATTGTTGTCTTCATAATACTTGTTCAGAGCACAAGATGCAGACATAATAACTTTTCTAAACACTATTGGTACAAATACCTCTTCTCATTGAATTCAGAGAAAGTAGCTGTGTAGATGGGCAAATAGTCCGTAACAGTAGTGGGTTATCAGCAGAGCTGGCAATGGCAGATGCTGTTGACTTGAGCTTTTTACAGTTCAGCATATTAATCTGGCTTTACTTTTTATACCTTGTAATTAAACTTTTCTTCTGGATGGTTAAGGCCAATTTAAGGCAGAACTTATATAACAAAAATGTAACTTTTGTATCTGACTAGGTCAGTCAAATCCCTTTAGGATTTACCTTGTAATCATGCACAGCGTTTTGTAGAACTGTTGTCAGTGTCAGCCATCTGGATGAGACACAGCCATTGCTTCACCAGGTTGCTCTCTGTAAAAACCTGAGAGAATGTTTCTCTCTAGGTGACTCTCCTTAGGTACACTATAAGTCATCAATCCCTTTCCTCTGTGGCCCCATAATCTTCTTGAACAGAAAATTTGGGACACCACTGAATTATAGCATCCTATAATGCTTTAGAGAAGGCCATCTTTGTTTCTCCATCTGTTTAAACCACCAAATAGGGCAACCAATTAAACACAGGAGAAAAGGAGTAAACAATAGTAGGTAAATAACATGGCAATTGTAAGTCCTTACATTTCAGTTATAATCATCAATGTAAATGGACTTAATTCTCCAATTAAAAGAAGCAGACTCACAAAGTGAATTAGTAAGCAAAATCTAACAATATGCTGTATACAAGAAATATACTTAACTCACAAAGAAATTCATAGACTGAAAGTTAAAGGATGGAGAACAATACTACATTGTCCAGCACCTCAGACAAAAGCAGGGGTAGCAATCCTGTTTGTAGATAGTCTCAGTTTCAAACCAAATTGATCAAATGAAACAAGGCCACTACATACTAGTGAGGGGAAAAATTCAAGATGAAGAGGTAACACTCATAAATATGTATGCACTAGACACAGGAGCATGAAGCTATATAAGACAAATCTTAATGGACATGAAAAATCTAATATCCAGTACCATAATCTTAACAGGAGACATTAACACCCCTTTATCCCAAAACATAGGTGAAACAGACAAAAATTAGCAAAGAAGCAGTAGAAATGAACCAGATCTTGGAACAACTTGACTTAGTGGACATGCATGGAGTGTTCCACCCAACCACTTCTGAATACACATTTTTTTTCAGCTTCACATGGGACATTTTCTAAAATAGACCACATACTAGCCCATAGGTCATGCTTAAGTATATGCAAGAAAACAAAGTATCCCATGCATATTATCTGACCACAGTGCAATTAAACTGGAAATATATGACAGAAGAAACCATAAGAACCCCAGAAATACATGCAAATTAAAGAACACCCTCCTCAGTAACCAGTGGGTTACAGATGACATTAAACAAGAAATTAAACACTATCTACAATGTAATGAAAATTCAAACACAACTTACTGGAATTTATGGGATGTAATGAAAGCAATTTTTAAAGGGAAATTTATAGCTCAGAACTCACACATTAAGAGAACAGATTGGGAACAAATAAATACTCTAATGCTACACCTAAATCATGTAGAAGAGGAAGAGCAAAACAAGTCCAAAGCCCAAAGACGGGAGGAAATTATGGAGATTAGAGCAGACATTACTTCAATTGAGACAAAGAAAACAATACAAGGAATTAATGAATCAAAAAGCTGGCTCTTTGAACAATTAAATCAAATTGATAAGCCCCTAGATAACTTCATGAAAAAGAGGAAAGAAAAAACTGAACTTCAAGCAATAAGGAATGATAAGGGCAAGATTACACAGACCCAGGGGAGATTCAGAAGATCATTAATAGCTGCTTTGAGAACCTTTTCTCTCATAGAATTGAAGACACAGATGAAATGGACAGATTCTTAGAAAGGTACAATTCACCAAAACTGAATCTGCAAGATATAAGAACTCTCAATAATCCTGTAACAGCCAGTGGGACACAAAATGTAATAAAAAGCCTATCGATGAAGAAAAGTCCAGGTCCTGATGGATTCACCACTGCATTCTACAAGCAATTTACAGAAGGTATAATCCCAATACTCCTCAAACTCTTCAATGAAATTGAAAAGGAAGAAATCCTCCCCAAATCATTCCTGGAGGCAAGTATTATACTGATGCCAAACCTGAAACAGTAAATAAAATCCAAAGGTAAAATAGATATCATGAAAAGGAAAGAAACTGCTCAAAAGCAAAGAGACTGAGATGTGGGAAAGGAAAGAAGGAAAGAGATATATCTGTGTACACACACACACAAACACACACACACACACACACACTCACGAACAAGATAACTAAGATAATTTTACTAATTTCTATTGGTTTATTGAAATGGAGAGTTAATGTGTGATTTTTGAAATCAATTTTGTGTGCTTATATCTGGTAATCTGAGCAACTAAATTGAAGCTAGCAGTATGCAGTATAACAACCATTGTTGATTTCCTATCATCTTGCTTTGAAATTTTGTTCTTTTCATTGTTCATTTCATTGTTCTTTTATTATCTATTATCTTTAAAATATAATAACAAAAATATAACTTCATTCTGTGGCAAGTTTTCACTATCCATTGATTCTATTAAAAACATTAGTAGAGAGACTTTTTACCTACCTGTGTGAAGAAACTAGATAGGTCATGCAGTCTGATACCTGACCCCTGTAGTACAGCTTTGCCACCAGACTAGTGACTTTGTAGTTGTTTGGGGCCCTCTTCTCCATAAGGAGGTGAGGTTTTAAGTCTCTCTCTCTCTCTCTCTCTCTCTCTCTCTCTCTCTCTCTCTCTCTCTCTCTCCCTCTTTCTTTTTCCCTCCTTCCCTCCCTGTCACCCTCTCTCCCTCTCTCCCTCCCATCCCACTTCTTTGTTTCCTAGGGATCACACTCAGGGTCTTGCACATCATAAGCCAGTGCTCTACCACTGAGCTGTACCACTAACCACGCCTGGGTGTGATTTTTTTTTTTTTTTTGTCTTTTGAGACAGGGTCTCGCTGTACAGTTCAGGCTGGCCTTGAGCTCACTTTTGTAGCCCAGACTGGTCTCGAACTCTCACCGATCCTCCTGCCTCAGCCTCCCGAGTGCTGGGATTACAGGCATGCGCCACCAGGCCCAGCTCTGGGTGTGATTTTTAATCTTGGATATAAAGGAAGAGAAATTGACCTCCTTGGTTCAACCTGATGCTTAAAATTACCTATTATCAAAATCAAGTTTTCCCTTGTCAAGAGTTATTGATTCTTGGTAGTAGTTTTAGTTGTTAGTCTGTGAAAAGTGTCCCTTCCCCAATGTGAACTATATTGCCAAAGGCCGTCTGCTGGAGTCCTGTGAGCACAGATCAAACCTCTGAGAGAAGCCTGTTTAAAAGCTCTACAGAGCTGCAGATGCTATGCCTTATAGCACTGGTGGTGAACCTAAGGCACTTAGGGTTTTCTTTTGAGAAAAAGAATCTTAGGGTATGAATTGTTTTCTCTAAACTAAAAGCACAGTATTCAGCTTTCATCATAGTATGGGCTCTTTGCAATAATAGAGTGGGCTTGGGTTTGAAGTTTGTCCACTCTTTTCTAAAAGATTCACCATCACTGTCCTACGATATCAAACATGGTGCCCGGCATCCCTCAGTAATTGCCTCACTTGCTAGTGGTGGGTGCTTGTCGCAATCCTTGCTGGCAACAGGACTTCTAAGCAATATCATTACTGCTGGAAATGATTTTCTTATCATTCTAGAAATAGGAGTTACTTAGTATATTCAGATAATTAGCTGCTTCACTGTGGACTCATGGTGACCAAATTCTTTGATTTTTTGACAGCTACATCATGTCCATAATGGAACATCTATATTTGTAGTTACTAGAATACACACTGTCCTCTCTCTTGGGCACACTCCTTCCTAGAATCAAGGATTTTGAAAATCTGAACTAGTAAGTGAAATATTCCTGGTTTGTGTACCTCCAATAAGAACAAAAAACTATCGAGTCAATATGTGATACATGTTTAAGTAAGTAAAAACAAAATATCACCAGCCTATAGTAAAGTTTCTTTACTGACTATATTGCCTACTAATACTTTATTTTTTGAGACAGAATCTCATTACTAGGTTCAAGTTGTCCTTGGACTCACCATGACTATGTAGCCTCAGCTGGCCCCAACCTCAAAGATCCTCCTTCCTTTGCCTCCTGACTACTGGAATTACAGGTGTTTACCACTACCCCTGACAAAAATAATTAACTTAAGGAGAAAATTGGATGTGAAAAAGAGAAAAGAAGGGTTAAAGAAAGAACTATGACTGAGAAAAAAAATTATACCATGGTAGATTTTGTTCATTACTGAAGTAAAAATACAAGACTATTCCAGAAGCCCAAAGCAAAAGAATTATGAGTTAGCAATTGACTTTTTTTTTTTAAGCAATTGACTTTTGAAACTATCTTGCCCAGCATCAGATGTAAAATATTAAAATATGTAAGATACCTATTCAAAGGAATGACTGTGAGCAGAAATAAAATGTTTCAAGAAACTACCTCCAAGTATTAGAAATGTGAAGAGTTAAAACAGTAGCACGACTAAAAGCATTCCAGATATAAAATTCTTTATCAGTACTTTTTGTTTTGTTTCACAAAAACAGGGACTTCTGCAAGTGTATTTGTGCCTAATTTTTATTAAAAACCTACTTACACAAGCAGGAATGCCAGAGTGCTATAATTACTGTCTCTGAATTTCCTGTGGAGTATATTTTACACAACATGCTTAGCTTTCGGAAGTCTTACAATGGTTTGTCGAGTTATGAGGAAAAAAGTAAATTTTTTTGAAAAAGAAAATAACTCAAAATGGGAAACGGTAACACAAACATGATCATGAACACTGGCACTGTGGTCTAACCATGCAGTCATGGGGCTTAGGGACGGTCAGACTCTTGGATAAACCACGTGGATGAAAAAGGGGGGCAGAAAAGCAAGATTCCAAGAGTGGGGAAGCAAAAATCAAAGTGAGCACAATAATTTTGGAAATAAAAAATTGCACAAACATTAAAAATTGTGGAGCTGCTATGGCATTAACTCCTTTAGACAGAAGGAGCATGGAGTGATTCCCCTAAGCTGCTTTGATTACCTGTCTACAGAAGTGGGAAAAAGCAAACTTCCAGAATATGGAGACTACTACCTTATATCAGGTGCCCCCTTGCACCTCGGCATCCAGAACAATAGCACCAAGCAGGCTTTCTGTAATAAATAATTTTAACTGAATGAATACATTTTTAGCAACAAGTCTCTCCTGATAGCTTCAAAAACATGGCAGGATCATTATGCTACATAGGCCCAGAAAGATGTACAATTATCAAAATTATGTGAGGGAATTTAAAATATGCAAATGATATGCAAACGAGGAAGGGCATCCGCTATGAAGTCTCCCTCTAACAGGAAGGGAAGCGGCTGTCAATGTAACTCTGGCCTGAGCAGATCAGAAGCTGAGGGTAGAGACAGGACCCTGGGAGGCTCTTCCTATGTGAACTTCCGGATGACTAAATTTCTATTCACAGTCCGTAAAAGGACACTGCAATGATTCTTTTGTTCTAGGAGCAGAAAGAGGCCCCAAAATTACTCTTAAAAAGAGAATTAACAACATTTCTCTTCGTGAATGTCAAAGAAAAACATACATGGACATATTAATATGTTTATACTATTTTCCCACTGGTATATGCAGACAAACCTCGCTATTTGTACTGATTTTTAAGTAGCAGTGAAACAACAGCAAAATGGCCTTACTCATTTATTTTTGGATGTATCTTAAGGATATTTTTATCATTAGTTGAGGACTAACTTAAAAGCATATTATTTGGTGCGGGGGCTGTAGAAAGTAAAGCGGAAACTAAGGTTCTATTTGTTCAGTGAACAATTAGAAACACGTAATCTGCGCATCACAGTTATTCTGTATGAGAATCTAAAAAGAAAATAAGTAGGGGAAAAGAAAAAGATGGGACTAGGGTGATAGCTCGGCGGTCTGCGTGCCTGCCTGGCAAGTGCAAGGACCTGGGCTCGGTCCCCAGTCACATGCCATACTGAGATGGCCACCGAGCCTGGGCATGGCAGTGCATGCACTGGGGAAGCTGAGACAGGAGGATCACTATGAGTCTGAGCTGCGTAGTGAGACCGTGTATCAAACAATAAAGATTTTTTAAAAAATTATTAAAAAGAAAAGAAGCTCCTGGTGATGAGAAAGTAGGGTTCAGGACTGGCCGCTGACTCAACGGGGAGCAAATCCCTGACCTTTCAGGGCCTGGCTGTGGTGGGGGTGGTCTGTGTGGGTGCACACTGAGAGCCTGGAGGATGCCGCTGTGTGAAACATGGGTGTCCACAGTTTTTACTTGCTTGGGGTGTATGGAGTGAAGCCTGGCTTTGGGCCTCATATAAAATATGTATTTAATGAATATAAGCAAAAGCACCCTAGCTTGTTTGCTGACTTGCTTCCTTCCTTCCCTCCCTCCTCTTCCTTCTCTCTTTTTTCTTTCTTTCTTTCTTTCTTTCTTTCTTTCTTTCTTTCTTTCTTTCTTTCTTTCTTTCTTTCTTTCTTTCTTTCTTTCTCCCTTTCTTTCTCTGTCTCTCTCTCCCTCCCTCTCTTTCTTTCTTTCTTTCTCCCTTTCTTTCTCTCTCCCTCTTTCCCTCCTTCCTGCCTTCCTACCCTCCCTCTCTCCCTCCTGTCCTCCTTCCCTCCTTCTCTTTCTCTTCCTCTCCCTCTTCTTTCTTTCTTTTTTTCTTTCTTTCTTTCTTTCTTTCTCCCTTTCTTTCTCTCTCCCTCTTTCCCTCCTTCTTGCCTTCCTACCCTCCCTCTCTCCCTCCTGTCCTCCTTCCCTCCTTCTCTTTCTCTTCCTCTCCCTCCCTCCTTCTCTCCCTTCCTTCCTTGCTCCTTTGCTTCCCTAGAAACTGAACACAGAGCCTTCACCCTGAACTGCATCCCCAGCCATTTTTAACTTTTTAAATGCCTCCAAACTGCTCTGGCTTAGTTCAGCTGGGGATCTTCCTGCCTTAGCTTCCCAGAGTGCTGAGATTATAGACATGCACCACCATTCCCAGTCATATTTGAATTTATTGAGTTATTTTACAAAATAGCACGAGGCCAAATTCAGTAACTAAATAAGAAAACTTGTATATTGCTTAATATGAACAAAAACCTGTCTTCACAGGCACACACAGGTGTGTGTGTGTGTGTGTGTGATCAGCTTTAGGGGGTAGAGTTAGCATTGCACACTGCTGTCCCCTACACAGTGTTCTAATGTCACTTATGTAGCCTGAATTCAAGCACTGAGCAGTTAAACCAGGAAAAAAAAAAATGGTCAAAAATCACATAACAATGGTAAAATTTGTAATCTTAGGGGATTGCAACATAAGCCATCTGTCCAGGGTCTCATGCAACTGACAGGCTATTGGGTGGATAGGCCTGGCCTGGAGGGACAGAAGTTGCTGGGTGCCTGTTCCTTGTTCCTATGGGGCTAGGACCTGGTATGGCCAGAACTTCATTTTGTTTTCAGGCACCTGAAATATACAACAGTAACCCTTCTTTCTACATATGGACATGTATTTTAGTTATTTATGAACTGAAGCACCTTTCCACATAAAAATATGTCTTGAGAGCTGAACTGTTTGTTTAAGGCAAAGAGAGAAAATAGGGGGGTGGGGATTCTGAGATAAGACAGGAACCCAGAAGACAACCGGGCAAGAATAAGTAGAAATGAGAGAGATATCGCTCCTTCCTCCTGTCCATCTCAGCTCAGCTACTCAGTAACCTAGGCAGCCATGCCCTTCCTAAAGCCTTGGCTCCTTTTGACAGCTTGAGCATCTGGGTCTGTGAGGTCGTGGCGTTTCCTTCTTCCTCCCCACACCTGTTGGTGGCTTCAGTCTCAAGTGCACAACCCTCAGTAGGGCTGAGGCCAGAGGCTGGATCACAGGGCTGGAACGGTTATCAGTGGATTTGCTCACTGGTAGAACTAGAGCTGAGTGAGTTCTTAGGGTGTAGGCTGAGGCCAGAAGTGGGCCCCCAGCTGCCATGAGCTGAGCTGCTTTCCTCTGCCTGTGCCTTAGCAACTTGCCACTTCTGCCTTGGAACCAGCTGACTGTGGACAGCAGCTGTGAGCCAAGAAAACGTCTCCTTGTTGAAGCCATCACTTACTTGTACTGGACACCTAGCACTTAAAGGGGGAGATACTCATTTGGATCATGGTGTTAGAAGGTTTGGGCCATGGTCAGCTGGCTCCAAGGCAGGCATGGCACAGTGGTAGTGCTCCCATGGAGGAAAGCTTCTCACGTACCGTGGCCAGGAAGCAGGGAGAGAGGGTCGTCCCCGAGTGTCCCACCTCTGACCAGGCCTCATTCTCTCGCAGCAGGTCTAGACCCCCATCTTGACCCCCATCATCCCGTCACTTTCCATGAGCAGCGACTCTAAACACATGGGGTTTTCAGGAGACATTTCAAACTCAAGCCATAGTATTCTGCTCCGGGCCCCCAAAAGAAGACTCCTGTGAACCTCGTGCAAAACTCATTCAGTCTCACTCTATGAGTTATCACAACCTTAACAGGTTCAACACTGCTGAAAAGTCCAAAGTCTTCTCTGAAACTCAGGCAGACTCTTTACTGTGCTCCTCTATAAACATAAAAAGAAATTGAAATGCTGCTAATGTGCCATGACACAGGGTAAGCATGCACATTCCAAAACGGAGAAATAGAGAGAGAAATTGGATCAAAATAAGACCAAAACCCAGAAGGACAAACAGTCCATTGCTTGCTCCATGTCCAATGCCCATGGCAAGTTGCTGCCAAATGTATGCTCCCAAGGACCTGGCTGCCTCCACCCCTGCCTCTCTGCCAGTGGTAGCACACTTGCCCTGGTGAGCTGCTTCAACCAGCCTCTCCTAACAACGGCAGGCTGGACCTGCCAGGCCGGATCACTTTCCACACCTCTGAACTCAAGAATCTCCAGGGAATCCTCTAGATTCAATCGACAATACTCACGTGAAAATGTCCGCCATGGTCCCTGTTGTGGTTTGTATCTAGTTGTCCCCACAAAGCCTCATGTAAATCATGGGGCTGTCAAGCGCATGGCTCAAGGGGCGGGACTTGAGGGGGCGTGGTCAAGAGAGGTGCGAACCATTAAACTGACAGTACGCGCTGTCAGAGTGCACCCCGCCCCTCCCCCCCTTTGGTTTCACGCGAAGGCATGGAGCAGGTCGTCCTGGACACGGTAGCGCCCCAGCCCCTCCTCCAGCCCCTATAAAGCAGGGGCAGCATCTTGAAACCTCCAGGAACTGTGAGCTAAATAAACCTTTCCTCCCCTAAGCCTGTGTGTGGAGTATTTGTCCCAGCAATGGCGGAATAGTAACTAAGACAGTCCCTAAGTAGTCCTGTATATTCCACAAGGAACACTGAAAAATTCTTCCAATTGCTTTGGCCCTTTGTTCAAAGTTTCATACAATCCTGTTTTGGTGTAATTTCTGGTTTTTACTTTCCAGAAATAATAACAGGTCATGTATGCTAGGTTACCTACATGCCAACCTTTTTCTTGGAGTTGTTTGTTCTCATTAGTTGAGCAGAATTGGATCCATTTTTCAGTAATCTAAGTTCAGACATAAACTTCTTGTGGCCAAATGCACTTTTGCTTGTTGATAGGAATATAAACCAGCATCACCACTGTAAAAGTCAATGTGGCAATTCTTCAAAAGACTAAAAGTAGAAATTTCGTTTGACACAGCTCTCCTCCTCCTAGGTATCTTCCCAAGAGAATTAATATAAGCATGTCATAGGAATACATAAATACTCCTGTTTATAGCAGTACATAACTGGGTCTGGGAAATAGTGTACTTGTCCATTAACAGATGAATGGATAAAGAAAATGTGTACTTATGCACAATAGAATATTAGTCTGTCATAAAGAAAGATAAACTTGAAGGATTTGTATTTAAGTGAATGTAACTTCAGAATGTAATGCTATGTGAAAAAAATCAGACATATAACTTAAATATTGCTTGTTTGTCATATGAGAAAGTCTCTATTTATCTATCTACGCAAATAAGAAACAAAATAGGAAGTAGAAAGAAGTTCAAATACTTCCCTAAGTCATCTACTTTATTATATCAAAATATTTTAATATATGCTAATTCATTTCATCTATATTATTAGCTTCCCTTACTTCACTGAAGAGAAAGTTTTGTGCTATTGTGTTATTTTTTCTAAGAGAAAATCTTTTTTGAATCTGAGTAACTGTTTTCAAAAAATGATACAGTTCATCAACTATTGTTTTCTGTTATTTAGTTGTAAAACTTAATTTTATTTTTTCCATAAAAAAAAATTGTTGAAATTTCAGCGAGGCTGTAATCCCTTTCTTCCTCTTCTCCCCTTCTTGCTCTTCTTCTGTTCTCCTTTTTTGTCCTTCCTCCCTTTTGCTTTCCTTCTTTCTTCATTTTCCCCTTCATTTAAATTATTCTTCGTTGACTGATTCTCTTAAGTGGAAAAATCCCTTTCATGCTCCCTGAACCTTGCCTTGATGCCCTGCAAATGCACAGACACAATGACACTAAATCCTCCATGCATTTGTGTCAGAGTTTCAGTGAAGTGTTTGCGAACATTTTTTAGCTTCCTGGTGGCTATTGAATTTTTAAATGCTATCATTCAATTTTCTCTCTAAGTAGTCTTTATAGATTTTTGAGATATTTTAGATTTTCTGAAGTTAAATAGCTTGGACTGATTTTGGTTTCGCTTTGTTTTCTGTCTTCCCCTGGAGTGCTCAGTTTAATTGGCATCCATACAAATGTTTATCTGGGGCCCATACTGTAACACACTGTGCCCATCTGGTAATTGTTTGCAAATAGGTTGCAGACACAAGATACATATGAAAGGGTAAATAATAATAAAAGGTTGCATATGATAGGTTCTAAAAGTACTGTAAATGACTATATGGTAGTTGACAGATGGTAATGTATGATTTGGTTATGCCATCCAAAAATTCTTTTTTTTTTTTTTTTTTTTGTTTTTTTTGAAATGTCATCCTCAAATTCATATGATAATAGTGTTTGGAAATACAGCTTTTCAGAGGCAATTAAGATTAAAGTGAGGTCACTTGTATGGGGCCTGATGGTGACATCAGTGTTTTTCTGGGAAAAGGAAGAGGGACCTGAGGCAGCACGCTTGCTGAATCCCCACTTGTGATTCTCTCCACTGTGCTTTTCTCTCAGCAGACACTAATATTATGCTTTTGGATTTCCCAGTCTCTGGGATGTCAGTTGACTGAACTTCTGCTCTTTATAAATTAACTACCCATCTGTGTTATTTAGTGATAGCAGCAGAAAACAGATGAAGATAGATATATTACTGTGGCTGAAGACAATCAGAGGAGGAAGAGTAGAAGTAAATACTGGATGTTTTAGGCCTTTCACATATGACCCTTGACATTATTGAATTATTTAAGGAAGATTGTGTAGTATGTATTGCTGTCTAGCTTTTTAGAATAATACATCAAAGAGGGCAAAGTGAAATTATATAGAACACAGCTAGTAGACTGTAGGTCCAGGGTTTGTAATGAACAGTTATGACATGTTTAGATGCTAGAGTCCAGGAGGAGTGAAAGGACATTATGGAGTAGAGGAAAATATCTTAATGATAAAGACCAGAGTGTATGATTTTTTGAATAATAGTTTCTTGGTATGTACTCAGTGTTTATTAGATTATTCTAAGCTGATAAAATGTTCTTTTACTTTAGAAAAGTAATATAGCAACTAAAACATTCCTATTTTAAACAAAAAATGTCAAACTGCCTTTTTGCATAAGCATTTCTCGTCTACATTTTTATTCTGAAGAAATATCAGCAGAATGGTGTTATATAGCACCATGTAGCTCTATATATTGTGCAAAGATGCATCTAGCCTGGGTTTACATAGCATTGATTAAATAGGGAAAAAAGATGGAAGGAATGGGGACTACGTGGGTACTAACTAGATGTTTGTCAAGTTTATTTCCAAGGTTTGACACAAACATAACCAAAGTTCCCAGTCCTGAGAGTAATGTCACTAGCTGTTGAAGTGGAATGTAATCTTGACAGATGTGATACTGTCAGTTCAAGGCACTGAAGAGCATATGTATTTTGAGACTTGTTTCTCTTTTCTTCCCATCTCCTGGATGACTTTGAAGAAGATTCTTGACCACATGAGTGACCATGAGAAAGATAACTCATACATAGACATAAACTCTGTGTGGACAAAATGTTGAACTTTTAGGATTTTTTCAATGTTTAGCCTATCTTAATGAATTCAATTTGTTCTAAGAGATTATCTAAGTTACTTTTCTTGTTGCCAAGATGAAATACACCACATCCAAAATCAAAGGAAGGAAGTGTTATTTAGATCAGTTTTTAGAGGTTTTAGTTCATAATTGGCTGGCTCCAAAGCAGGTGTGGCAGAGGGGAATCACAGGAGAGAAACACTCCATGGCATGCAGCAGATGGCCAAGCATCAAGGTATGACCACAGCACTTTCTGTTTCAATATTTTTTTAAAAAGAGGAACAACTTTATTATTACTGTAGAAGAATCCCTTAAAGAGTTTAAGTATACAGTCTTAATGCTTGCATTAAAATACCTTTCAAGCTAAGGTAATAAAACACTGCCATAATTTAAGCAAAAGTTAAATGTTAAGTGATTTTACATAAGACAAAATAATTGCTGTAGAAATACTGTACAAATCTATCAAAATATCTCATGTACTTTAAAGTTTATCTTTTCACTTTTTTTCTCTTTTTTAATGCTTAAATTTTTTCTCCCTCCTTTTAAGTTTTTTTGTTTTTTAAATAACTTTTTTGGATCAATTTTGCATGCTTATGTCTGGTAACCTGAACAACTGATTTGAAGATAACTATACATAATAGAACAACCATTGTTGAAGATGACTCTGACTATTCATTAAATTTTATCCAGGCTACTTAAGGCAGGTAGCGCTCACACCCTTAATTCTAGTGCCCTTGTATCTAGCATCGCAACATGACTCAACCCTGGCATCATGCAGTCTAGAGCCAACCACCTCTAAAAAAGCCCCACCCATGACTACATGAGGCTGTGGGGGCCATGTAGTCACAGGCCATAACAGGAATGATAATGACTGCTGTCTGTATTATGGACTGTTGTGTGGAACATTTAAAAATTGAGTTGAATTTTGGTATGGTCATGGAACATTTTAAAATATGCTAGTTATCATGAAAGGAGTTTTGGGCTGGCAGCTCAGTGGACCAAGTGCTTGCTTAGGCATCTCAGGGAATGGGGTTCAATTCCCAGCACCACATGCTTCACTGATCCCAAACCAGGCATGCTGAGCCAGTGACTGAGACTGGGCATGGTAGCATACACCTGTAATCCCAGGGCTGGGGAGGCTGACAGCAGCATATCACTGTGAGTCCAAGCCACATAGTGAAATCCTACACCAAATACATTAAAAAAAGAGGGAGATTTTTCAGTACCCCAATATCAGTTCAATTTTTGCACACAAGCAATGAATGCACTGAGAGAAGTTAGGGAAACCATGCTTTTCACTATAACATCCAAAGAAATTGAAATACTGAAGAGTTAATCTCACAAAGGATGTTAAAGATTTATACAGTGAAAATTATGGTACTATGAGAGAAGAGATGGAAGAGGATATGAGAAAATGGAAAAGATATTCCATGCTTCTGAATAAGAAGAATCAACGTTATGTAAATGGCCGCACTCTCAAAATTGATATACAGATACAATGCAAACCCTAAAAGTATCATTAATATATCTCACAGAGCTAGAGAAAATTTTCCTCAAATTCATTTGGAACCAGAAGAAAACTGGAATATCAAAATTAACCCAGGAAACAACAGCATGGCAGAAGGCATCATAATCCCTGACTTGAAATTATACTCTAAAGGTACTGTTACGAATCACATGATATGAGTATAGTGACAGACTTGACGATCAGTGGAATAGATCACAAGATACAGACACAACCAAAAACACACTCAGCCCCAGGGGCAAAACATGCTCATTGGAAGAAATATAACCTCTTTAATAAATAGTGCTGGAAAGACTGGCTTTCCTCTTGCTGAAGGCTAAGACTAGACCCATGCCTATCATCATGTGCAAAGTTACAGTCAAAATGGATTCAAGATTTAATTAATAAAACAGAAACACTAAATCTTCTTGGGGAAAATGCAGGTAGAAACCTTTGAAGACATAGGGATAGGGATAGATAGTTCATGAACAAAAACTAAACTGTGCAGGAAATACTTCAAAGAATCAACAACTGGGATCTCATTTTTTGAAAAATTTCTGCATTTCAAAACAAATCTCCAACAGAGTAAAAAGAAAATCCACAAAATGGGAAAAAGTTACAGCTGATTATCCCTTTAGCGAAGCCCTTCTACCTATAACATATAAAGAATTTTAAAAAATTCTGAAATTCAAAGCCTAATCCAAAAATGGACATCTGAGATAAATATACACTTCTCAGAGGAAGAAATACACATGGCAAATAAATACATAAAAAAATTTCAAAATAGTCATTCGAGAAATGCAAATAAAACCAACACTGAGATTCCATCTCACCCCAGAAAAAATGGCTATCATCAAGAAATCAGCCAATAACAAATGCTGGAGAGGCTGTGGGATAAAGTAACCCTTCTGCGCTGGTAGTGCAGACTGATACAACCACTATGGAAACCAGTATGGAGATTCCAAGCTAGGATTGGAGATCCCATTCAAGCCAGCTCTTCTGCCCCTGGATATTTTTTCCAGAAAAACTGAAAAACTCATACAACAGCAATATATATTTGCCCATGTTTATAGCAACACAATTGGTCATAGCTAAATCCTGGAAACAACTCAGATGCTCATCAACTGAAGAATGGATAAGGAAGTTGTGGTATTTTTACATGATGGAGTATTATTTAGTTATAAAACAGGGTAATTTGAGTCTTCTGTTGGTAAATGGATGCAACTAGAGAACATACTCTTAAGTGAAATAAATCAGACCTGCATATGCAAGTATCGTATTGTCTCCTTAGTGTGAGAGCCTGAAAGAGAAAATGGAATCTGAAAGCTACAATAGATACTGGGGAAAGGGAGTGAGCTTATTCAAAAGGAAAGAGTTACTGAGCTGAGAAGGACAGGAAAGGGAGTCGGGGAAAGAGATTTATCTGTGCATGTAAGCAAGATGGCTTGGACAACTGTGCTATGCATTTCTGCTGGTCTATGGAAAGGAGCAGATAATATTTAATTTGTTCTATCTCCTCTTTTTTCAGTTGCTTGAACTTTCTCTCCTGTTAATTTCTTATACATTCCTTTATTTTTTTCTGTCAATTTTACATGGATATAACTGGTAGTATGAATAACTGGTTGGAAGACAACACTATGTATTACAACAAATGCTATGAAATTCATGTTATTTTGAAATTCTGTATCATTTGTAATTTTTTATGTTTTAATTATGATTTATATTCTCTTTAAAAAATGAAGAAAAAGGGCCAGACAAAGAGCTCAGCAGATCAAAGTGCCTGCAAGCAGGCACAAGGACCAGGGATTTGATACCTGGAGGCTGCTGTGCTGGCCCTGCCCCTGGGGCTCACTGAGATGGCAATGGAGACTGGGCGTGGTGGCACATGTTCGTAATCCCAGCTCTTGGGAGGCTGTAAGCAGGTAGATCACTGTGAGTCCATTCTAGTAGTGAGACCCTGAACATCTTGTAGATCCTTCCCTGAAATACAGAAAACAGAAAAAAACAGGAGTTACATGAAATTGCCTGTGTTGCATCATCCTTAGGAACGTCTCCGTTTCCAAACCGTGTGCATGCATGCACAGGGAAACAATTAAAAGAATACCATGCCTAACAAAAAAGAGATCTTCACATTTGCCTCTAAGAACTACATTATTTGAATTATTTATTATTTTTAATTTGAGTTTTAGTTTTACTTGAAATATATTTTTTACTTTTTTTGCATAGAACCTCACTATGCAGCTTGAACTCATACTGATCCTACAGTTTTCAGCTTCCTCAGGCCTGGGATTATAGGTCCTGCCACTACATCCCACCTCTGTGCTTGCCTAAGCAGGTGCTTAGTCTGCTGAATTATCTCACTAGCCTTTTTACTTGAAATTTTTATAATGAAAATTGGTGCTATGGTTTTGACCTAAAGTGTCCCCCAAATCCATTAAGGTTAGCAGTGGGGCCTTGTTAGAAAGGCTGGGTTATGGGGGTCATGACTTGGAAAGGTATTCTCATCTTAGGCTCTCTCTCTCTCTCTCTCTCTCTCTCTCTCCTTTTGACTGCCATGGCTTGAGCAAGCTTTTCTCTTCAGACCCCCTCCTGCCATTTGGCATCTGCGTTGGAACCAGCCAATCATGGACAGAAACCAGGAGCCAAAATAAACCTCTGCTCCTGTGTAGGGATCAGGTCTTATGTCCCAGCAATGAGAAAGTCACTCAGATAGTTTGTATCCATTATGATTAGTAGTACCACTGCAGCACTGAGGATCAAGCTTAGGGCCCTGTTACACATGCTTGACAAGTTTTCTACTACTAAGCTATGTCCTTAGTCTCATTTTGTAAGTAAAACAAAGAAAGAAATCTATTCAGACATTCTTCACAGACTTATGAGAGTCAATGTACTGTTTATAAAGATGCTTAGAAGTATTAAATGGGTGATGTTTTTATTATTAAACATGCCTTCAGGTATTGATTGCTAAGAAGTCCATTTAATCTGTGATCAAGCTGTCATTTTTTGTACCACAGGGCTGCTTGTCGGAGTTGCAGGTTGCTAGGCTTTCTCGGTTGCCTAATAAGGAATCACTGTGGTTACAATGTAAGCCTCCTGTCCTCTCAGGCTTTTTGCTTCACTTTCTCCCTTCTTCCCCTCAGCTCTTCTAGAGATAAAATACATTCAGGGTAGGAGGATTGTCCTTGTTCCCTTGAGAAAAAGAGAAAACAATTTCCCACTGAAGTAAAAAGGTTCGTACCCGGGTGACATGGTGGACCACATCACAGTAATTTTTCTGCTGTTTTGGAAAGAGACGTGGAAAGTAACGAGATTGTAATGATCTTAGAACAAGCAACAGATATTTATAGTTGCTAGACACTTCAAGACGAATGGAAGTTGTCTGTATAGTTGGCCTGAATAGACGGATTCACAGGACGTCTGCAAGTAGTACAGAGGGTAGAATAAATGAGTCTCCAATGAGAAGACATCAGGGCAGGCAGCAGGCTCTGCATTAGGACTGGCTTCAGTTTGAAACTGGCTTGACATAAATACATAATATGGAATTTGATGGGAAGGTGCTTTTCAAATACACAGGGCAGCACTTAATATCTGTAAGGGACTTCATTTGTATTCATTAAAATGAGTTTTATGAACTGAGTTGTGAAGACCACAGCACTGTAAAAATTATTTTTTGTATCACTGTTGCTCCAAAAAAATTTCCTGATTGTGAAGGTCATTCTATGATAGGGCCAATTTTAGTTGTTAAGAAATCAGAAACACTGAGGAGGAGAAAGGACAGAGGGAAGTGGAGAAGTCTAAGGAGGAAGGGAAGTTGGTGGGAGAGGAAAAAAGTACAGGAAGGGAACAGGAGGAGGAGGAGGAGGAGGAGGAGGAGGAGGAAGAGGCAGAGGAGGAGGAGAAGGAGGGCGGGGGAGAAGAGAGCAGGTTAAAGTGGCCGAGGAAAGGAAGGGCTGTAATTAAAGACACAGGTATGTGTCTAGATTACAAAAATATATATATATTTAAAATTAATGAGATAATTAGATAAAAACTTCCCCTTGTGTAAATTTTTATGCAGCAGCAGCCTTTACTTACTTCTATGGTAATTTCCATTGTTTGATTAGTTTAGAAATTGTTCTCAGGGACAATCAGTAGTACTGTCTGTAGTGCTACCTATTTTATTAAAATATGTATCTTTTACTATTTTGGTACTGATATGATAATCACATAGAAATATCTATTATTTTATTTTAAAAAGTTTAGAGAAGATACCGTTAAAATGTACTGATATAGATGCATATATATTTATATTAGTTAAGTTGATAAAAGATTGAGTTTATTGTTTGTGGGTAGCATAGTAAGAAAGTTAGGTTTCTTAAGTACATGAAATGTGATTTGTAGTCTCGTTATTTATTTGTGTTTTCTTAGTGCCTCAAAATGTAAAAGACTACTTTGTCATGTATATCTTAATAATAATGATATTTCATTGCTATTTTATGTGCTTAGGTTTATCAATTAAATGTTAAAATTTGTGTATATTGCCCAACCTATTCTTCCAAGTGATGATTACTGGTGGTAGGTAAAATCTGATTGGCTAAGATTTAAATCCTTTACATATATGAAAAAGAAGCATACATAATTATTTCTCTGCTGAGAAATTATCCCATTTAAAGATAATATAAGGAGCTATTTAAAGAAGTAAGCTTGTAAATTTAATTGGGGAACATTCTTAGGAATACCCATTACAAAACATCATTTAGTATGAAACTTAAATTTCTATCTCAGAATCAAATAGTTTCCTGGATAAGAATGTATCTTCTGGAATAAACCCAATGTTTTAAGGACAACTAACATATTGTAAATATAGGAGAGGGAAGTCCTATCATTCTTAGTTTTACTTCTTTCCTTTATAAAATGAGAGTCATAATACCAACTTAAGATGTTATCACAAAACTCAAGTGGGAAAACATGTGGAGATGTGTTACAACTAGAAGTCAGTATGAGAAGCATGGATGAACAGGAAGTATTTCTGAGGGCCTGGGGGCGACTCAGAGCCATTATCTTTCTTCTGTGATTTTCCCCACCATTACACTAATTGGATGCCTGGGAACTCTCAGAATCCTGGGAACTCTGTTTGGGTCATATTCTGTCAGGAAAAGACACTTGCATGTGACTTGATAAGTTGAAGAGAAGCTTTTGCTGTCTTGCTCCCTTGGCAGTGGTGGCCACAGGCACAAAAAGTAACTTTAGATTTTGCATCAGCCTCTAGGCACTTACATGAGTAGCACCCATAGTGGCACAAGAGCAGCTGTGTTCCTGGCTAACTCTGTTGCACTGTGGCTATAACGTTCTGAGTTCCTCAAAGCCACTGGTAGAACAGAGTGGGTTCTGACTTTTCTGACTTTCATACTCATTCACTTACTCAGACTAATTCTATTGTCCTCTTTCTAATTATAATCTTAGGACTGGAGAGATAGCCTGGCAGTGTGAGGGCCTGCATAGCAAGAGCAAAGGATCTGGGTTTGATCCTCAGTACCACATACCATGCCGACCATCAAAACTGGATGTGGTGGCACACGTCTGTAATCCCAGTGCCAGGGAGATTATACCATTATTCTAGATGAACGATTAGATTATTCATCAGTCATCCTTTTAAAAAAATCATTTATTGGGGACCAGCGGGATGGCTCAGTGGTCTAAAGTGCCTGCTTAGGAAAGCTTGGAGGCTGTAGGGAACACGGTTTAATCTCCGGCACCACATGCTGCGCCAGCCCTGCCCTCAGGGCAGGCTGAGCTGGCCATGAAAATAAATAAACAAACAAAAGTTCTGAAACAAGAGAAAATAAATAAATAAATTTAAAAATCATCCATCTATCTATCTATCTATCTATCTATCTATCTATCTATCTATTTATTTGGTACAGAGTATTGTTATAGTATTTAGACTCATAGTGATCCTTCTGTTTCAGCCCTCTCAGCGCTGGGGTTACAGGTGTGCACCACAATGCCCAGTCTTGGTGGTTGGCCCAAGGATGGGGCCAGCATAACATGTGGTGCCAAGGATTAATCCGGGTCCTTGTGCTTGCCTAGGCAGGGGCTTAGACCACTGAGCTATCTCCCCGTTCCCTTGTCATGTACTCTTAAACTGCGCTTGAAGCAATAATGCCCACCAACATCTATTTGCCTTCGGCTTTCTACTAGGCCACACCGTTATTAGACAGATAAGACATGTATTATCCATAGTCAAGGTTTATAGATATGGTTTGGTTCCTAGCTTTTGTTTTTCGAGGAGACTTCCTTCTATCCATCCCAGGGTGATTAACAATGAGGATATCAAACTGCATTTCTCTTATATTAGAGAAATCAGGAAGCAGATCTCTTTTATACTTTAAAATAGGCAAGTACCAATCCCACAAACTTTTCATAATGTTGTAAAATTATCATTGATTATCTTAACTGTTCATTTCAGTGCCATCGTCATTTTTATAATATTGAAAGTGTTTATGCTGACTGTTTTTCCCCTGGGTTTGAATCAAATTTTCCTATGAATTTATATGTCTCATAGTATTTTATTGTAAGCTGTATATTATAAATGTCATGTTGTTGAGGGTCTAAATTATGTTGTCTTTACAGAATGTTTATTTTTTTGTTGTTGTTGGAAGTTAATGTACTAATTACCTAGCTTTATTCTTTTAGTCTGTCATTCCCAGCTTTGTGTACACAGCTTTTACATTATAGATAAATGTAATATATATATATATATGTGTATATATACACATACATGCATATATATTTTTTTCAATTTCTTATTGTTTAAATTTAACAATGGTTATATTACATATTTTCATCATCAGATCAGTTTAGATTAATACATATAGGTATATAAGATTGATCAAACAATTAAACATTAACCCTTCTAAATCAGCATTACTTTTTTTTTTCTTTGAAAGTTGACATATTACATATTGTCCTCACAATCGTTCTACAGAGTACAGTGTGTGGGCATGACCCACTATATATATATATATATATATATATATATATATATATATATATGTATATATATTTCTAAATTGTGCCTTTCTAGGGTTACATAATAAAATGATTAAATATATTGAACACTTACAACGTTGTATAAGGTCTCCAGTTTGTCACAATTCCAGAACTGTGGGCTTTCCTTTCAGGTTATAGACTAGTAGTTGAGTCTTGTTAGATAGTAAATGTTTTACCCTGTACTTAAGCAACTAAGGATTTAGTCAAAGGCTTAAACTAACTCCAAATGGATCCATGTATTTTTTTTTCATCAACAAGCTCCTGTTTTCTGGCACCATTTCTAGCAAAATCTCCTCAATGACAGCAGTTACAGTGTTTATTGTATACCCAGTAAGACTATTCAGGCTTCACGTCTGTCTGAGGTATTCAGAAAGTGTACATACCAAATAATTAGAGAAAAAGAAGGGATACAAGAATAGCCAATATTTTGGCTCTAGCCCTTCAAGGTCAGCGAGAACAAAGGACTTAAAAGAATCTATGCTGTAATGGCCTATAACTCAATGAAGTCCCAAATTTCCTGTTCAAGGAGATTATGGGGCCACAGAGGAAAGTGATTGATGATGCACAGTGTCTAAGGAGAGTCACCTAGAGAGGAAACAGTCTCTCAGGCTTTCACAGAGAGCAAATTGGTCAAGCAATGGCTGTGATTCATCCAGACGGCTGATACTGACAAAAGTTCTGCAAACCGTATAACTTCAGGGTCAGTCCTGTGGGGATCTGACTGACAATGTCAGATACATTTTTTGTAGCATAGGTCTTCCTTTATCTTGGTCTTAACCATCCAGTAGAAAAGTCTAACCATGAGGTATAAAAAGGAAAGCCATGTTAATATGCTGAGTTGTAAAAGGCTCAAGTCAACAGCCTCTAATAATGCCAAATGAGCTGATAATCCACTACTGTTATGGACTATTGGACTATATATACAATTACTTTCTCTTTGTGCAATGAAAATAAATATCTGCACTAATGATGTTTAGACAAGAAATCATGTCTGCATCTTGTACTCTGAGCTACTATGATGAAGACAGCATTATACAATGTACTAATTATTGTAAAAATAAATTAAAATAAAAAAATCCCTAAGCCCCAGGTAAGATTGTCAGCAAAATGGATGTATTTAATATGGCTTTTGCAACACATGACAGATATATTACATTTTATATATATATAATATTATAAATAATATTATTAATACTCAAAATAAATAGTAATATAAATTCTGTTAAATATTCAAAGATACCCAAGCAGGTACCTCTGGATAAAAGGTAAATATCCACGTAGACTGATAAACTTGAGATTTATTGCCAAATAACCACAGTCTAGGCATTCTTCAGTTTTAGAGAACACGAACTACTCCTAGGTGCTTTTCAGGTTGGGAGATCAATTTTTCTCTATATCATTTGGAGGTTTCATATTAGAAGTCATGCACCCCTGATCAGTTTTTAATTTCTGCATAAACATGACTATGAATAAATGTAGATTTTTGTATATAGATAAATGAATAAGTGTAGATTACTGTATCAAAAGGAAGTGCATAAACTGAAAGTCAGTATGAAAATGAAGCTTGTTCATATATATCTGTATATCTATATCTATGTATATCTTCTATTTATTTGTTTGTTTGGTACAGGGTCGCACTACACAATTCAGGCTCAGGACTCATAGTGATTCTCCTATCTCAGACTCCCTAGCCTTAGAATTATAGGCATTTGTCACCACCCCTGGTTTCAACGTCTGGCTCAGCATGGGCTGGCATGGCATGTGATTGGGTCCTTTTGCTTACAAGTCAGGCCCTTAGACTGCTGAGCTATCTTTCCAACCCTGTATTTTTCCCCCCAAAGGTTAGAGTCCCATGTTTTCTTTTTCACAGTGCTTGACAGTATCTATTTTATATAGTTTTCCCTCCTTGTTTCTATCATCTTCATTATCATCATCATCATCATCATTATTATTATTTTTATTGGAACCGGGATCAAACTCAGGACTTTGCTGTTGCCAGGCAGGCACTTGTGCCCCTGAGCTATCTCTCTGGCCCCTTGTTTCTATTATTGAAAGAAGGTAAATCTAGTATCTATTAATCCATCTGGTGAGCTTCTAGAAAACTGGTAGAAGCGAGTCATGGATTTTCTTTGTTCATTCTCAAGTGTAGAAGGAATCTATGGTCTCTAACTCCTAGCAGGTAGAGGGTCCTAAATCTGGAAGACATTTAGGAAATCAAACCCAACATATACCAAAACAATTGAGACAACATTTATCGATCATTTCTAATTAGCAGAAGAAATACAGATCTTCACTGTTAAATTTAGTTTGAATGATATGTTCTCTTATGTTTGAGTGATATCTTCAGGTAAAGTATGTTAACCTATGTTTGTATACATTTTTCAAATTACAAGTTAGGTAATTTTTAACAACACAGTGAAAAATGCATTTATTAACACTGAGTTGTTAAGGTGTCAAACATTATGAGGTAAATGTTAAAGGGGTTGGTGCTAAATACATGATCAGGACTTTTTGATGAAAGTTTAAAAATAATTAAGTCTTGGGGCTGGGAGGTAACTCAGTAGAATAAGTACTTGCCTGGCCTGCTCAAGGGCCTGAGTTCAATCTCCAGTTCTGAAAAATAATAAATAAATAAATAAATAAATAAAATTCTCAATACTTTTAACATTTTGCCAATATTTAATTAAAACTGCACAGCACTGTGTATTCTGTGGTGAAAAAATAATGCATGTTAGTGTCAGTGAGGACATATATATATATGTATATATATGTATATGGCTATATGGGTATATATGGATATATATGGATATATGGATATATATGGATATGGATATATATATATGTATATATATATACATATATATATATATACATATAAATATATATATATATATATGACCAAAAATGAATTAAAACAAGCCCTTACAACCATCTATTCACACTATCACAAAGGACATTTAATTTTCTCTCAATTTTCACAACAAAAGACAATCTTCTTCTTCTTCTTCTTCTTCTTCTTCTTCTTCTTCTTCTTCTTCTTCTTCTTCTCCTTCTCCTTCTCCTTCTCCTTCTCCTTCTCCTCCTCCTCCTCCTCTACCTCCTTCTCCTTCGTATTATGGCCAGCTGAGGGGGTGGGGCTGGTGCAGCATGTGGTGCTGGGGATAAAACTGTGGTCCCTGCAGTTGCCAAGCTTGCCTAAGCAGGTGCTTTAGGCCACTGAACTATCTTGCTGGTCCCTAATTTTCATTTTAGTGATGAAAACAAAGTTATGATTTTAAGTAAGTGGAAGAGAGTATGTGTTAGTTTTTATGAAACAAGAATTTCCTTCCCTAAAAATAAGGTAGAAATATATATAATGACATGGAAAGATGTTTATGATAGGTTAAATGCCAAAATGCCAGCTCAAATACAGCTGTGTCAGAATATCATCACATTATCTTGGTCTCAAGCGGGAAAATTTTTGACACTGGGTATGTAATATATTTTTCTTCTTTTGGGGAAAAAAATGGCTCAATGAGTTGAAATCAGATTTACTAAGCTCAGTACTACAATTTAGGAGACTAAATAGTATCTAAAAGATCTATATGATAATCTTTTATTCTGGAATTATGGTCTATAGCTCTTTTAATGACTTTTTAAGAACCAAAACAAATGAACAAACAGCAAACAAACCCATCCAAAGTGGTGCTCAGTGTTTTAGTGAAAAAAGAAATCACTGAAAAGCAGACTAGGTGATTTCTGACTCAAGCCCAACATGACCTTGGATATAAAACAGATTAAGAAATCCCTACCTGAGCTTCATTAAAGAACATCTGCCCCATTATTGTGAAATAGCACAAAGAAACCCCTTTTCAACAAGAACAAACAAACCCTTTGATTTTGTTAAGCACCACCTTGATTCTATTAGTGTTGATAATGTTTTTTCTAATGAATGCATATCACTTATGTCATAAGAAAATGGTTTATTAGAAATCTGTGGCTTGTAGTGAGTTTTAGATGTTACCTAGTTCATTCAAATTCCTTCACCTCTACAGGTGAGTTTTTTTTTTTTTTTTTTTTTTTTTCCGGGACTGGGGTTCAAACTCAGGACCTTGCACTTGCCAGGCAGGCACTTGTGCCACGGAGCTATCTCCCCAGCCCCCAGGTGAGTCAATGGAAGCTTGTTGAAGGCAAACGTCTGTCTCACATAGAGTGGTAGAGTAGTACGGATCAGCACTGCTATGCTGACAATCTTCTTAACAGGGTATTCATTAAATAACACTTCTTTTGTATCTTGATTGGAAAGCTTGAGTTTATTTTTTTAAAGGAGAAATTTGAACAGTTCTTTAGACCCTATAAAAACATTTCCTTTTTTTTTTTTTTTAACTTTAAGAGAATGTCAATGTCAGATATTTAACATGAACAAACACAAAGGCTTTGTGTGTTATTTTGTTCTTTCCATCTTCAAACGTTGCTGCTGTAATCTTAGCCCATCTAAAGACACTTGGTGGCTTTTGCCTTCTTGGAGATGGCATTGAAGTGCTCTTTCTATTCTCCTTTGTGAATGAGATTTACCCACATGAGGACTGTTTGCTTTGAAAAGGAGTTTATCTGAGTGGTTTTTTAAGCTCTTTAAAAATCTGAAGACATTGGCTTTTTGAAGGTCAAATACTGTTTATAAAAATGGCATTTTCCTTAATCCTTCTGAGTGAATGGCATTTCACTCAGCCCTTTGTTGACTTTATTTAGCATCCCCTTTGCCTTTATTGTGTGTCAGCTTCATGCGGTGTAGCGCTGTCATCTGAGAAGAACCTCATTCATGGAATTCAAATGGAGCTTTTCTTCAGTGAAAATTTTTCTTAGTATTTCTCCTCCTACCCTCTCTTCATCTTTTCTTTTTATTTATTTATTTATTTATTTATTATGATATGGGAACTGAACCTGTGAGCTTTGCACTCAGCTATACCTGCAGCCTTTTTTTTTGGTCAGACTTTTAGCTAGATTGGATCAACTTACAGTTCTGCTTCAGCTTCTCAGTGCTAGAAATAAACTGTGTGTTCCATGATTCCAATTTTTAAAAGCTATTTATATGTATATCTCTCAGGATTTCCTTTGACTGAGAGAAACAAAACAACTTTTTCATGCCTAAAATATGTGTTCATCTTTGTCATGTGATAAGAGATCAAGAGGAAGATGTCTGGTATTTTCAGTTACTTAGGAATGTTATTAACACTGAAGGTCTTGTAATTTTACCTCACTGACATTCATTTTTTTGTTTGTTTTGTTTTGACTCTTTCTTCATAGTTATATAATAACCATTGATTAAGTTTCTACAATTGAGTGAAGCGTTCAGATTTTGGGTTCACTTTAAGAAACCAACGAACAAAGTAAAGTGGTAGATAGATTTCAAGGAGCCTGTTCTAAAAGATATTGGAGGGGGCACAGAGATGCTGAGAACTTTCTCCTTTACCCCATTCACTGTTTTACTTTTTCGTTCAAACCAAGCTTGATCTTTGAGGCCTACTTCTGTTTAAAGCAACATG
>PVJA010012014.1:31448-43213 GCA_004027025.1 Myocastor coypus
AAAAAAAAAAAAAAAAAAAAAAAAAAAAAAAAAAAAAAAAAAAAAAAAAAAAAAAAAAAAAAAAAAAAAAAAAAAAAAAAAAAAAAAAAAAAAAAAAAAAAAAAAAAAAAAAAAAAAAAAAAAAAGCAACATGCTAAACAACATGTCCCCTGAAAGGTTCAGAACAGTAATTTTATGCCTCAATCGAGTGGAGGGATAAAATCACCTCATTAAAGGTGATTTTGGTTTTAGAATGGGCAATCTTAAATAGTGGATATGCTTCAGAAAACAATGAACAAGGACTATGTCAAGGCCAATGAGGTACTTAGCATGTCTTACTTCTTCCCAGGACAACTGAATAATACTCAGCTGCCTGATTCTGGAAACCCAATAGTGATCATTAGTACCGCTTGACTGAGAACTAAGTGAATGTTGTTATCCAAATTTTAGTTTGATTTTTTAATAAAGATATTGATTAAATTTTTTAGACCAAGTTTTCACTTGGAACTGCAAAAACAACCAGGGATGTAGACTAAATATTTTTAAGTCAATGTGTATTTAGTCAGAGAACAGAAAAAAAGTGATAATCTAAAGGAAGTAAGAATTACTTAAGTTATAAAAAGAAGTAGGCTGGAAAATTACTAAAATCACATAGCGAGTCTGTATTTTTTTCTACCCTTACTTAAATGTTAATTTGGACCGTAAGTCATTAATACTCAATTTTCTCTCAATTATACTATTAGATAATGTATTAAAAGTATTAATCTTATTCTTCACTGAAATAAAAATTCCATTTACTTTAGGGAAATTAGTATAAAAAGAGAATGTGCCAAGGTGCTATTAAAAGTACATGATAATAGCAGTATAAGAAAGTTTCTCATAAAATTTTGTTAAATACAAGTATTATTTTTGAAAAACCAATTTTTTTTTTCAGTAAATACTCCATGCTGTCTCATTTTTTTAGCTGAGTTTGAAATTATAGATTGAAACTGTCAAGTAGCTTTTGGTGTGTAGTATATGTCACATTCCATGGTGGAAATATTGTGAATGTGAACTAACACAGAAATAGGAATGTGTTTATGTGACTATTTACAGAATACTATTGTTATACTTCCAATGAAGCTGAAAAGATAAATCATCTTCTGGTAGCTTTTTTATAAGAACATGCTTTTGACTGAAGTGTACATGTATGACACTGCCATTCAAAAATCAAGGGTGACCTTACAGCTTTTCCCATGGTACAATGTTCTTGGTTCTCTTTTCTTCCTCCTGTTGGTAGGTCCTCTGCAGACCATACCATGATTTGGGGAGTGCTCACCAACAGCATCTGGAGGAGTGAATGCACTCCCCATCGTGCCTTTAGTGTGTGCCCACCCCTCTGCTCTCTGGACTTGTCCATCACGCACCAAGTGTCCTGGGTCTCTGCTACTTTTCCTGTGTCCTGCTCAGCGCTCAGTTTTCCTGTCTTCCAAGAGTTGGTTTTCACATTCTGCTCTTTCCTTGTAGTTTTATGACCCTGGGAATGAGGAATGGCTTAGTTTCAGTGGCTCTCAGCACGTCACTGTATTTTTGTTTTGTTTTCAAATTGTTTTACAGGTTCCTTTATTTTCTGTTGTTCTTGATAGCCAAGTTGTCCAGAAGGCCCTGTTGAGCTCTGGTAGGCTTGATTTTTACTCTAATGAGCTGAATATGCTCCAGCAAAATACAAGCAAATGGGTTCCAATTCCACACCCAGAGGTTTTATTACTCTGAATCCTTAGGCGTAGACCTGAGGAGGGTAAGTGAAGCTCTTTTCTCTACATAAAAAGTGGGGTTCTGAATAACCACCAAAAGCAGCCATTTCGGATATCATTGTTGTACGCATAACTAGTATCGTCACATGTAAAATTCTTTGGAATCTGAAATCATGCAACGATTGTTTTAACTTTGGAGGTTTTTTATTTGGAAGGAACCAAGAATCTGCTAGAACCTTCAGCATCTGTTTCAATGGACAAAAAGTTAAAATATGTATGGTCCGAATGAAAATAAAATAATTTTAAAGTATCACTGGTAAGTATAGCTGAGAGAGAGAAAAGATCACCAGTTCCGAGCCAAAGCTAAGGCACCCATAGCACTGAGTGCTGCGCATGGATTGTGGTCTGGAAATGTGAGTTGAGGTTCAGGGAGCTGGAAACAACTATGCAAGAGGCAAGCCCTCAGGAGATGTTAACACAATGCGTTCAACTGATAGAGAAAAAGTCAATAAGAGAGGACAGGACAAATATCTGAGAAATAGGCAGAAGAGGATTTAATATGTTGGGTAGTCTCTGGGAGTGCTGTATTGGTGGCCACTGGAAATATACCTCAATAGTCCAAAATGTTATAGATGCACAAAGGGAGCAAATTACTTGCAGCCAAGGCCTTCTTGAGAACTAAGCAAATCTTAAAACCTGGCATATGTGGCAGTAAACACCTGAAAACGCTACACCTTGCTTTGTAGCCTACTTCCGTGGGAAAGGTTACAGGTAGTGGGAGAAGGCGGGGGTCAGGAAGCAAAGTGAGTGGGTGCGTGGCCTGCACAGGAGAAAAAAACAGAGATAAAGTTATCCTCAGTAAAATAAGATCTCACATTGAGCTGAACAAGGTTTATAAAACCTTGTCATCTGGTATATCTGGCAAATGAGATCTTTGGTTTCAGGGAAATTAAAAGAGAAAGGGCTGAGTTGGATATATGTGCTGGACACGAGGTGATAGCAAACGACAGCTCTGCTAGGGTAAGTGGAGGGCTGGTAGCCTGGGTGATCACAGGAAAGCCACACAAAATCGTAGGGACTTAGGGAGGGAGTAAAGGAATCACAAGCCAGAAGCACTTGCCTTTGTCCCCTCCAGGGGGCCACTGATTAAATAAATTGAACATCAGTACACCCCCAGATGTGCTTACTCCTGAGCACAATTTAGGACAGCAATCCCAGTCATAATTCTTGTCTGTCCACATCATTCTTGTGGACCAAGGAGAAATTATCATCATAAAATGAATAGAAAATGACAGATGACATTTAAAAAAATACCATAAGAATAAAATAGAAAATGAAAGCAAAACATCTGAGGTGCTGAATTGTCTCCTTTGAAATAACCACTAATGAGAGAAAACTACTCCAGTAATTAAATAAGTAATCACAGGCATGAAAATCATTGAATTATAAATTTCAAAGATGTGCACAAAGTTGGCAAAAAATAAGAATAACATTGCCCAAGAGAATATGGGCGAAAGAGTTTATGAATCATAGTAAGGTAATTGACAAAAGCCCCACAAAAATTGTCTTAGAAATGAGGACACTTATGACAAAGTACAGAAAGTGAACAGATTTAGTTACAAATTTAGCAGTTAAGATGAGGAAAGTCACAGCAGTAGTCAGGAAAACAAGTATAAAATAAAGTAGAAATGAATTGGGAACAAAATGCTTTAGAAGATTGGCAAAAAGATGCCAATATGTATAACTACATGTGCAGTTTTGTTCATAATTGCTCAAAGCTGGAAACTCTGCATATGTCCTACAACCACAGAGCAATTAAACAGGCTGTGGCATACCACCTCCGCCATCCTTGCCAGCCCAGTGAAGAGACCAAGTAGGTAGATAGCACCATGTAGCTCAAGAGTCCTGGAGTTATCTTTTAGAAAGTCGCTTATCCTTAGCTTCACTCCACTGTATCGAATGGCTGTCTACTACATCTATAATTTTATCATTTCAATAATGTTACATAAATAAAAATCATGCAATATGTAACGGTTTGGAGTTATTCTTTTTTCACTTAGCATAATTCCTGAGATTCATCTAAGTTGGTACATGCATCACTTATTTTTCACTGCATGTTGATACCACGTATGTGGTAGTTTATGCATTCATTTTTTACAGGATGTTTTCCCTCCTATGTTTTGGCTATTATTAACATGCTGCTAAAATATTCTTATGCAGATTTTTGCATGAATATAAACTTTCACTTCTTTAAGATAAACTCTTAAGATAGCTGTTGGGTCATATGCTAACCATGTCAGTTTTATAACAGATGTCTAGGACTTTTCAGTAATTTAGTTCTATATTCAACTAGTGTCTTATTCTTGTTAACATATTTTATTTTAGTTATTTTGGTTGGTGTGGAGTGACATTTAACTGATAATAAAATTAATATTATTACTAATTTTTCCCAATGTATGACTTAAGTCAAGCATCTTATGTATTTAGTGCTATCTACATAGTCAGTAAGATGTCGGTTCTTCCCTTTTGCTCATTTCTAATTTAATTCTTTTGGTTTTGTTTTAGTCTTTTACTTTGAGCGTTGTGTCCATATTCTAGATGTAAGTTCTTTGTCAGATATGTGATTTCCAAATATTTCCTTCCTTTCCAGAGCTTACTATGAGCCATGTCTTTTCCAGAGCCATTCTTTTTAATCCCAATGAGGTTTAGCTTAACAATTTTTATTTTGTGGATGTGTCAAGACAAAACACTATTTGTCTAGCTCTAAAAATGTTCTCTTATTTATTTATTTATTTATTTTTGCCGAAACGGGGATTGAACTCAGGTCCTTGCTTTTGCCAAGCAAGTGTTTATTCTACTGAGCTATGTCCTCAGCCCTCTTATGTTTATTTTTATAAGTGTTTTATGAATTTATGTCACACATTTTAAGTTTGTGACCCATTTTTGACTTGACATTTCTATGTAAGATGGGCACGTTAGTTTATATTTTCTTTCTGTTTCTTATTCCCTTTTATCCAATTACTGTGCCGTAATTTGTTGAGAAGGCATTCTTCATTCATAGAATTGCTTTTGCACCTTTTGCAAAAATTGTATTTATGAGGTTTTTTTTTTTTGTCTTTTGAGACAGGGTCTTGCTATGCAGTTCAGGCTGGCCTTGCACTAACTTTTGTAGTCCAGGCTGGTCTCGAACTCACCCTGATCCTCTTGCCTCAGCCTATCAAGTACTGGGATTACAGGCATGCACCACCATGTGCAGCTTGTATTTATGAGTTTTACATTGCATTGGTCTATGTGCCTCTTTCTCTGATAACACTGTCTTCATTTCTATAGCAACATAGCAGGGCTTACTATTTGTTGGTAAGACCCTTCCGACTTTAATTTTCTTTTTCAAGACTCTTTTTGCTTTACTAGTGCCTATATATTTCCACCTAAAGTTTAGAGTAAGACCTTGTGTAAAGCAATCTTCCTGAGATTTTGATAACAGCATAATAAGGCCCGATTTCAACTTGAAGATAATTGACACGATCCTGAGTGAACATAGTAACATGCTTCTTCATTTAGGTGTGTCTTCTGAGATTTCTTTTTCAGTTTTTGGTAATTTTTCACTGTGCAGAGTCTGTATCTGCTTCAGTGATTGTATATCTAAATATTTAATTTTCTCTAGGTAGTTGTAAATGATACTGTGTTTATAATTTTGTTTCCATAAATTCATTGTTAGTATATGGAATATGGCTAATTTTTTTGTATTGATGTTTTGTATTGTGATCTTATTGCACTCAAATAGTACTTTTATTTATTTTTTTAAATTTTAATTTTTATAACTTTTAATAAGAGATAACAATATGAGAGTTTCAAAACATGTTAGTAGCATATTTACAATAGTTGAGACACTGCATGTTGTTGTCCTCACAAATGTTATACAGAGCACAGGGTGCAGACGTGACAAATTTTCTAATCGATATTGGTTCTGGGGTGGTGGGGGGGAAGAAGAGAAGAAAAAGTTTTCTTCTCTTTGAACTAGGAGGAAGTAGTTGTATACATAGTCCTATGTTTTCATAATTGCAATGGGTTGTTGGTGAAACTGGCAATGTTGAAGGCTGTTGATTTAAGCCTTTTACAGCTCAGTATACTAACCTTGCTTTACATTTCATGCTTCGCGGTTAAACTTTTCTGCTGGGTGCTTAAGGGCAAGTTAAAGCAAGACTTGCATAAGAAAACATGGAGCTTTTGTATCTCCCAAGGTCAGTCAAATCCCTTCAGTATTTACTTTGAAACCATGTACAGTGCTTTGTAGAACTGTTGCCAGTGTCAACCATCTGGATGAGTCACGGCCATTGCTTCACCAGGTTGCTCTCTGTAAAAGTCTGAGAGAATGTTTCTCTCTAGGTGACTCTCCTTAGCCACACTATACATCATCTATCTCTTTCCTCTGTGGCCCCCAAATCTCCTCGAACAGAAAATTTGGGAAACCACTGAGTTGTAGGATGTTACAACACAGGTTCTCTTATGTCCCCTGAGTCCTTATTGACCTTGAAGACCTAGGGCCAAAATATTGGCAATCCTTGTAGCCCTTCTTTTTCTCTAATTTTTTGTCTGTAAACTTATATTCTTAACCCTCCACAATAGAAGCTTCATGGTACTATTACTCTATAACATAGGTAACTTGAGCTTAACATCACTGCCTTTCTGAATACCAAACATTTTACACTTAACTTGGAATTGATATTTTCCATCAATCATTGATACTCTAATAAATCCCTATGCAATGTGATAAAAGCAGTTACACATTTTTACACAGACATTTAGAAATCTAAGTATATATAAAATTGTAGCTAGTGAAACCTACAGCATTTTCCCTAGTCTCTTACTCTCACTTAATACCCTTTTTGTTTTCCTGTAAACCAATCATTTACTTGAAAGAGAGAGTATAGCAGTAACTGAAATTATATTAGAAACAGCACAAATCTAAAAGACAGGAATGACAGGCATTCCAAGCATCATTTTAGTGTTGCCCACTGCTATCCTCAGTGTGAAAAATATTTTGGTGGCTCTTAGGACCATTATCCAATACATCTTATGTATCTAAGTGCATGGTTTTGCTCCTGCCATGTTTCCTATCTTTTCTGTTTGCTGTCACTTTGTTGTTTAATGCCTAAGTCCTTGATTTCCATTCAGCTGTGTTATGCCTCCCAATTTTTATTTCTACTTTTGAGTTCTTATGCTAGGGAGACTATACAATGTTTATACATGTAGGTCTGGTTTATTTCACTTATGAATATACGTTCAAATAAATCCACTTATATATGAAGTCTTCTAGTTTATCATTCTTTATAGCTGATTATTTTTTCCATTGAATGAAAATACCACATCTTTTTCTACCATTCTTCAGTTGATGGGCACTTTGGTTGTTTCCAAGATTTGGCTATCACAAATTGGGCTGCTACAAACATATGTGCACAGATATCATATGTTTTCAGTTCTTCTGGAAAAATTCCCAGTAAGGGGATAGCTGGATTGAATAGGATTATGAGTTCTAGTTTCTTAAGAAGTCTCCACATGGCTGTCCAGAATGGTTGCAACAGTCTGCATTCCCACCAGCAGTGGAGAAGAGTTCCTTTTTCACCACACCTTCTCCAACATTTGTTGTTGGTTGATTTCTTTATGATAGCCACTCTTTCTGGGGTGAGATGGTATCTAAGTGTTGTTTTAGTTTGCAGTTCATGAATGGCCACTGATGTGGAGCATTTCTTAATGTATTTACAGGCTTGTCGAATTTCTTTCTCTGAGAAGTGTGTGTTGATCTCAGATGTCCATTTCTGGATTGGGTCTTTGAATTTTAGGACCCTAATGGTTTTCAGTTCTTTATAAATTCTAGATAGAAGATCTTTGTTTGAGTGCTTATTAGTTATTTTTTTCAAAATTAGTGGGTTATCTTTTCTGGTGCAAAAACTTCTCAGCTGGAGGAGGTCCCAGTTGTTGATTCTTTGAACTATTAAACGTGCATTTTGATTTTTGTCCACGAACTCTTTTCCTCCCACTTTCTACTGTAGGAGATTTAGTGTTTCTCTTTTAATATTTAGATCTTTAATCCATTTTTTCTTTAGTTTGGTGCATGGCGATAGTCCTGGGTCAAGTTTTAGTTTTTGGCATGTAGAAAGCCAGTTTTTCCAGCACTATTTGTTAAAGAGGCTATCTTCCAATAAACATGTTTTGCCCCTTTATTGAAAATAAGGTAGCTAAATGTGTTTGTATTTGCTTCTGCATCTTCTAATCTAGTCCACTGATCCTCAGGTCTATTATTTATTTATTTATTTTTTGCCAATACTGTGCTGATTTTATCAAGGTACCTCTGTAGTATAACCTTAGGTCAGGAATTGTAATGCCTCCTGCCTTATCTTTGTTGCCCAGGATTTTCTGCAATTCTGGGTCTTTTATGGTTCCAAATAAATTTTAGGAATGATTTCTCTAGGTCTGTGAGATATGTTGATGATATTTTGATAGGGACTGCATTAAGTCTGTATAACAATTTAGGGAGTATGGCCATCTTCACAATATTGGTTCTTCCTTTCCAGGAACAGGGAATGTCTTTCCATTTTCTGAAATCCTCTACAATCTCTGTAGTTTTCATTGAATAGATTCTTTACTTCTTTAATTAGGTTAATTCCTGAGTATTTCATTTCTTTTGGTACTAGTAGTAAAATGTATTGTTTCTCTAATTTCTCTCTCAGTGTGTTTGTTATCTGTGTAGAGGAATGCTATTGAATTTTGTGTATAGACTTTGTGTCCTTCTATGCTACTGAATTTGCATATTAATTTTAGTACCTTCTTGGTGGAATTCTTTGGGTCTTCCAAGTAGATTATCAGGTCATCTGCAAATAATGATAGTTTAACTTCTGCTTTACCTATTCTTATTTTTTTTATTTCTTTCTTGTTTAATGGCTGTAGCTAATGATTCTAGAACTATATTGAATAGGAGTGGCGATAGGGGACATTCTTGTCTTGTACCAGATCTGACAGTAAAAAGACTTCAGCTTTTCACCACTTAGAATTATGTTTGCCATTGGATTGTCATTGGTTGTTCTTATCAGACTGAGGTAGAGGCCCTCTATTCCAATTTTCTGTAGGACTTTGAGCAGGAATGAATGTTGGACTTTGTCAAAAGCCTTTTCTGCATCAATTGAGATGATCATGTGATTTTTGGCTTTGGCTCTATCGATATAGTGTATTATATTTATAAATTTGTGTGTATGAAACCACCCTGGCAACCCTGGGATGAATCCTACCAGGTCATGGTGTATAATCTTCTTGATGATTTGCTGTATTCTAGTCATGAGGATTTTATTGAGAATTTTTGAATTTATTTTCTTGAGAGAAATTGGCCTGTCATTGTTTTTTAGTTGCATCTTTCTCTGGTTTTTGTATCAGTATAATACTTGCCTCTTGGAATGATTTTGGTAAGATTGTTTCATTTTCAATTTCACTGAAGAGTTTGAGGAGTATTGGGATTATACCTTCAGTAAATTTCTTATGGAATTCTGTAGTGAATCCTTCAGAACCTGGACTTTTTGTTGTCAGTAGACTTTTTATTACATTTTGTATTTCATTGTCTGTTATTGGAATATTGAGAGTTCTTATATCTTCTTGACTCGGTTTTGGTAGTTTGTACCTTTCTAGGAATCTGACCATTTCATCTGTGTCTTCAATTTTGTGAGAGTAAAGATTCTCAAATCTTTAGTTATTAATGATCCTCTGATTCTCTGCTGGGTCTGTAATAATTTCACCCTTTTCATTCCTTATTGTTTGAATTTGAGTTCTTTCCTCTTTTTGAGGAGGTTATCTAGGGGCTTATCAATTTTATTTAATGGATCAAAGAACCAGCTTTTTGATTCATTAATTCTTTGTATCATTTACTTCATATCAATTGAATTAATTTTTGCTCTAATCTTTATAATTTGTTCCTGTCTTTGGGCTTTAGGTTTTGTTTGCTCTTTATTTTCTAGTTGGTTTAGGTGCTGTGTAAGAGCATTTATTTCTTCCCATTATGTTTTCTTAATGTGTGAGTTCAGAGCTATAAATTTCCCTCTAAAAACTGCTTTCATTGCATCCCATAAATTCTAGTAGGTTGTGTTTGAATTTTCATTAAATTGAAAATATTGTTTAATTTCTTGTTTAATTTCATCTATAACCCACTGGTTGTTGAGAAGGGTGTTGTTTTATTTCCATGTATTTCTGGGGTTCTTGTGATTTTTGTTGTCATTTATTCACAGTTTCATTGCACTGTGGTCAGATAATGTGCATGGGATAATTTCTGTTTTCTTGCATATGCTTAAGTATGACCTATGCCCTAGTATGTGGTTATAGATAATTTCTCATGTGCAGCTGAAATGAATGTGTATTCAGAAGTGGTTGGGTGGAACACTCCATGCATGTCCACTAAGTCAAGTTGTTCCAAGATCTGGTTCAGTTCTGCTACTTCTTTGCTAACTTTTTGTCTGCTTGACCTATGTTTTTGACATAAAGAGGTGTTAATATTTCCTATCAAGATTGACCACAATCTTAACGTCTTAGATATGAGATTTTTCATGACCACTAAGATTTGTCTTATATAACTTGGTGCTCCCATGTTGTATGCATGTGTATTTATGAGTGTTATCTCTTCGACTTCAATTTTTCCCCTCACCAGTATGTAGTGGCCTTCTTATTTCATTTAATCAATCTTGGTTTGAAGTTTAGACTGTCCGCAAACAGGATTGCTACCCCTGATTTTTTTTTTTTTTTTTTTTTTTTTGAGGAGCTGGGGCATGTAGTATTGTTTTCCATCCTTTAACTTTTAGCCTATGAGTTTCTTTATGAGTTAAGTGTGTTTCTTGTATACAGCATATGGTTGGATTTTGCTTCCTTATCAACTCTTCCAGTCTGTTTCTTTTATTTTGAGAATTGAGTCCATTTACATTGATGGTTATAACTGAATTGTATTGACTTATGATTGACATGTCTTTTGCTTACTACTGTTTACTCCTTTTTTTCTCCTGTTTAATTGGTTGCACTATTTGGTGGTTTCTTTCTCATGTCATTTGTAGAGTTCAGGTCCTTTTTGTGTCTCTCTAAACTATTTTAGTAGTCTGTGTAGGATTGGCTTTGACATCATGAAATTCTTCAGTTATTCTGTCGTGGAAGTATTTCTCTTCCCCCTTATACTTGAAAGAGAGTTTTGCGGGGTACAACAGTCTGGGTTGGAATTTGTTCTCAAGGAGGACTTGAAGCACTGTGCTCCATGATCTTCTTGACTTCATGGTTTGTGAAGAGAAATCTGCCATTATTCTGATGGGTTTTATTTTAAATGTGATCTGCTTCTTTTTTCTAGCAGCTTTGAGTATATTATTCTGCTGGATTTCTGGGATCTTGACTATGATATGTCTGGGTGTGTTCTTAGTTGGATTGATGTTATGTGGAGCTTTGTATGCTTCAGTTACTGAATGTCCAATTGTTTTCTCATATTTGGGAAGTTTTCTGCTATTATTTCTGCCCATATTCTTTTTACATCTTTTGTATTGATTCTTTTCTCATTGATTCTTATTAATCTCTCATTATTCATTTTTGCCTCATCTTGCAGATGTTATTTTTTCCTGCATCCTGATTGTTTTTAAGAGATCTTTTCTTACCTTTTCACTAATTCCAATTGTGTCTTCAAGATCCAAAACTATATCTTTGCTTTCAGTCATATGGTGTAGCCAATTTGTGATTGAGATTTTATTTTCTTGTATATCTCTCTCAAACTGTTTCATGCATCCTATCTCTTTCCTATATTGCTCATTCAAGGGTTCCATCATATTTCCATTCTCTTTTAAGCTTTTATCATTGTCTTCTTTAGAGGTATATATTAAGTCTTTCATTATAGTTATCCTTTCTTTTTCTACTTCAGAGATTATTTCTGCTCTCATTTCCTCTACGTTTCTGCCGTTGTTCTTTTACTTCAGACACTATTAATTTAGAGATGTCTTTTTTTTTTTTTACTTCAGAGGTTATTTCTGATTTGATTCCCTGTATACTTTT
>PVJA010012015.1:0-53118 GCA_004027025.1 Myocastor coypus
GCAGTGGTAGTGGGCATCACGGAAGCGGCCCGAGCAGTGGTAGTGGGCATCACGGAAGCGGCCCGAGCAGTAGTAGTGGGCATCACGGAAGCGGCCCGAGCAGTAGTAGTGGGCATCACGTTTTCTTTTGTTTTTTTTTCCATGGTTTGTTTCGTCTTGGTTTCCTAACAACGTATCTGTATCTTGCTTCCACAATAGAAAAAAACAAAAGCTGTTAAACATAGATCTGACCCCCCTTTCTAGAGTGTCACCTCCCTCCAGAGCACATACGAGAGGCCTCTAGGGGAAAGGCCAGGTGTGGGAGGGAGCGTCTTCTGGGCCACCACCTCACTTTTCATGTGACCTTGTAAAATGTTTATGGACCCCTCCTCCTGGGCAAGGCCATTTGGGGTTGGGATCTGAAATGACTTGGCTGACACTTATCAAGGTTGTTATGTGGCTGGTAAGACAGTATTGCAGCTCCAGTGCCACCCACCTGGATGAAACAACACCTCAGACCCCTCCAGGGCCACGGCTGCACTCCTCACTCACATGTGCTGTCAAGTGCCGAGCGATGCCCCTTTTCAGGGGTTTTCCTGCTGCGTTCCACACATAGAAGCCCCAGAAGGGACAGGTCTTTTGAGGCTCGTCAGCAGATGACTGGATAAGGAAATGCACAGAGCGCTACTCAGAAAGAAACTGTCGTGTATAGAAAAATACATGGCACTCGAGAGGTCATGCTGAGTGAAAAAAAATCAGACTTGAAAATAGAAGAGAAAATACATAGAAAGGAAGGCGTGGGGGGGAGGAAGAAATGCTAGGGACCCAGAAGACTGACTCGCAGAGGGAGAAAGCGGTAGGACTGCTTAGGCTGGCTGTGTACAGGACCAGCACCCCACCGTCCCTGGCGGCAGCGCTCACCCCCAGGCTGCACTGGCTCAGGGTCCTTGAGCCATCTCCCAGCTTCCGTTTCCTCATCTAAAACTGGGGAATTAGAGCATCCTCATTCTGTGATTAACATAGCCTGAGCTGTCAATAAATAAAAATATCCCCATAAAGGGCCTGCCAGGGGCAGCACCCAGGAAGCTCTTGTTATTATTTACCTCTTGCTGTTTGTTTTTCTACACTCACTGTGTAGCTCAGGCTGTCCTTAAACTCTCTTCTGTAGGACAGGATGGTCTCAGATGCACTATGATCCTCAGGCCTCAGCCTCCTGAGTGCTGGGGTTCCAGGGGTGCGCCACCACTCCTCGTGTGCTTATCCTTTAAATAATGGGGTGCCCAGCATGGTGTGGCCCTCCTCTCTCCCCTCTCTCCCTCCTCTCTCTCCACCAGTTCGACCTCAAGGAAAAGGCCAGCCTGCTAGGCACCAAGAAGGACTACTGGGACTACTTCTGCACCTGCCTGGCCAAGGTGAAGGGCGCCAATGACGGCATCCGCTTCGTCAAGTCCATCTCCGAGGTAGGTGGGGCACGTGGGGCCTGTGGGGTCCTGGGCAGGGAGAGCAGGACATCGGTCCTGTAACTTTTTGCACCTTAGGTGTCATGGCCCGCCGTAGTGCAGCCACCTGAGTGTGTCCACAGGGGCGTCAACTTACGTGTCACCCACTGTGCCCACTCATATCACATCTCTGTCACAGCACAGTGGGCACCTGCTGATCCCTAGAATATGAGGTGTGGTCCTGCTTTCTAGAGGTCATCTGCGAGGCTGTTCCTGCCCTTGTGCCATGGGCTTCTTGAGACTTGCCAGGCCCCAAGGAGAGCAGTGCTGAACTGCCAAATCCTGAAGAGAGTCTCTCCCGGCTCCTGTCTTCCACCCTCAGCCATCACGTCCAAGTGTGTGATGCCTTCAGCTGTGTGGCTGGGACAGCTCCAGCCCAGAAATAGATGACTCTCAATCCCCACGTCCCAGCCGTACAAAGCATTTGCTGAAGCAACCCTCCTCGGGGCCAGTTTCCTCTTCTCTTTCCATAAAGCGGTTGCCCTTTGGACAGTTGGAGCTGTTGACATGGATATGTAGAGCCCATAGCATAGATGTGTTCCTCTTTGTGCAGATGGTTTTGGTGGGCAGTCGGCCTGCTTCTCCAGGGCCAGTTCCCATGATAGAATTGCCTGGGGCTCCTCCAGCCTGGCTTAACTGTCCCGTGAGGGTCCATGGGATCTTCAAGATGGTGACAATCCAGGGTCCTGTGGGGCCAGAGGTGACACTGGGCTAAAGCAAGGGGAGCTCGCGCAGGCTGTTCCCAGAGATTCAGTGGGTCCTTCAGAGACTGGATGCTCACACCAGGATTGGGGCGCCGCTCCCCTTCTTGCCGGTAGCCTGTGTGCGCATGGACCCCTGGGGACTGCTCAGAACCCTGTTCACTTCCTGCCCTGCGTTGTTTCAGTATCACTGCTTGGCTCAGCGTACTAGAGCGGATTAGACACCTGTGCTAAGGAATGAAAGTGGGCCCAGCATCTCCGACCACAAAAGCAGAAAGGCCATGTGGCCATTGTCGCTTCAGTACTAAGAAGTTATTATTGTCCCCTTCTCCAAAGGATGATTAAGAATGCATTGTAAAATAAATGAATAATAAATATCCCCTGAGCTGGGAATATAGCTCAGTGGCACAACACTTGCCTGGCAAGAGCAAGATCCTGCGTTTGACTCCCAGTACCAAAAAAATAAAATAAAGTAAGGTAAATAGTTCCCTATGTGTATAAGCAGTTCACTTGGTGAACTTTATTTAAAAACATGACCCCAAATGTTGGTCATTTAAAATGGTTTCCTGTTCTGAAGACTGTGACATTGGTCAGAGATGCTACAAATAAGGGCAGGACCTGCACTGGAAGCCGACAGACAAGGCTCTTCGGTCGGGTCTTGTTCAATTCTGCAGGGCCCACGGCCATGAGTGTTCGTGTGTGTATGTGTATGTGTGCACATAGATGCATGTGGGTGTGGGTGCATGTATAGGTGTGCGCATGGGTGAGTACATGGTTGTGTGATTGTTAAGTATGTGTAGGTACATGTGAGTGTGTACAAGGATTGTGAGTGCATGGGTGTGTGTGTATGTGTTGGAGAATGTGTGGGTACGTGTAAGTGTATGCACATGTGTGCATATGTATGTGTGGGTGTGCATGGATGTGTTGAGTGCATGGTTCTGTGTGAGTGTGCATGGGTGGGTAGATGTGTGTGTGTGTCAAAGTGTGTGCATAGGTGTGTGTGTGTGTGTGTGCCCATGGGTATGTGGGTATGCATGGCTATGTGAGTGTATGGTTGTGGCTGTATGAGTGTGAGTGTGTGTGCTATGTGGTGGGTGTGAGTCCTGCTCGCCAACCCCCACTGCCCCAGCCCCCTGGTTCTCCCTTCCCCCTGGTTATCCCTCCTAGGCACTTGTCCCTCCCCACCCTGGCAGTGGTGACGCCCTGGCATCACTGAGGTCCTCCAGGGCAACTGTCGGTCGCCTGTCAGAGCCCCCTGCTGTCTGGGGTCTGTGGCCCCTCAGCAAGTCAGATAGCTGCCTCTTCATTCTGGAGAGCCCTGGCTAGGCAGGAAGCTTCCTGAGAAAGGGCTCACTGCTGACTTGAGGGTTTTTATTTTTCAAAACCACTTCGTACTGCGGTGCTGTGCCCTCAAGTAAGCAAAGGAAGAACAGAGCCACGTGTGGGGTGCAACATCCTACGGGTGTTCACAGCCTGCTAACACACTGGCGGTCACGCCACGCACTTCCTGTCTCCATCCGGGCCCAGCTGGCTTCTCTATAACAGGAGGGGTTGGGACCCACAGGAGTCAGACCCCTGCTCCCACCACCACATTCCTGACCTCTATGGGAGCCCCTGAATTTGGAAGTTGGGGTTCGAGCCCCTGTCCACTTCTCTTGGCTTCTGGGACTGACATTCATGAGTGGACCCAAGCTGGCACGCTCCTCTCAGGTGTCCTCCGTGCCATCGCCTGCATTCCCTTGTCCTGCTTACTAGCCCCAACTGGCGGGGGCCTGTGTGGTACTCTCCTAATGGATGCCCCAGATCCTCAGAAGCCTGGGACACAGCAGGGGGTGGTTTCAAGACCAGCTTAACCTGATACCCCCACCCCGCCCCCACCCCGCCCCCACCCCCACCCTCCTCCTGGGGCTGTCGACCTGGAGTGCCTGGGACCCCAGAGGGCCCCCCACCACTCCTAGACAGGGCTGGCCGACACAGTTTTCAGGGCAGTGTTGTTAGCAGCGCACTGTGCGGAGGGTCTGGGGGACCCAGCACAGTGTAAAAGCCCCCCTCTCCTGGCCCCGCACTCACCCTCTCTGCTGCACACTCTGCCAAGCACTCTCTCCAACCCTGGCCTGCTCCCAGCACCCTAAGCACAAGCCAGCACTTGCCCAGCTGAGCCTGCCCCTCCCTGCATGCCCTACTTCTGGGGTTGCTCTGGTCTCCCAAATTAAACTGAGGGCTGCATGTCCGATGCAGAGACCCTGATGGTGCAGAGCTGGGTGGATATGGGAGACCCACATGGACGTTGCCCTTCCTGCGTGCATCCTGGGGTGGGGCTGCAGCTTATTCTCCAGTGCAGGCCCACTCACTGCAGCCCGCACTTTTGGGGTGACACAATCAGAAGTCTGGTGTCCTTGGAGGGAATGTGTGGGGCCAGTGTGGGATGGCACCAAACCGAACACACGTCTGCCTGGGGCCAGCTCCTGTGTGAGATGGCAGCAGACAGTGCTTCCCTGCACTCTGCTCCTGCAGCTCCGGACGTCACTGGGGAAAGGAAGAGCCTTCATCCGCTACTCACTGGTACACCAGAGGCTCGCAGACACCTTACAGCAGTGTTTCATGAACACCAAGGTGACCAGGTAGGCACAGGCCATGTCCTTTATTCCAACGATGACAGGCACCCTGGTGCCCACTTGCACTGCCTGGGGCAGATCCCTTCCAATTCTGTCCATCCCCTCCAGAGGATAAGCACATGGGGTGGGTGCCCTGAGTTGTCCCAGGTGTGGGGCAGGGCTGTGGCCGCACACCTGTCCCCAGGCCCACCTCGCCTCACCATGAAGCTGAGCTCAGAGCTAGTTCTAACCCCAAATGCCAGGCAGGCATGGATAGACAGGAGCAGCCATGGTCTCCCCACAGAATTGCCTGTGGGGGATTTGATTGACCCCTCCGGGCCCAGCCTCAAGCTGTCACCTATGGCCCTTGCCCACTGAGATATCTGGGCTCTTGGAAATGGGGGAGCAGCCAGCCATAGGGCTGTGGTTGGAGTCCCTGAGTTCCTGGCACTGCCCCCAGGGGTGAGGAAGGACGCATGGGACAGAGGGTGAGAAGAGAGGTGGGCAGCAGGCGGGCACAGCAGGTCACAAGCCCATCCATGGGCTCTGCCTCACTTGACCTGAGAACTGCTAGTTAATCAGAGAAATCATTTTCCAGTTGTTAGAGGAGAACAATGGTGGGAAGATGTTTGGCTTCCCTTTTCCCCTTTGAGATCTGTTTGCCGAGAGGCATAGTTGGTGTGTGTACAGGCACAGACCGTCCCAGTAACCCTCTACCCCAGCAGCGTTGTCTGTTTGCATTCTTTTGCTTTGTATAAAGTAGGCGACAAGTATTTCGGTGGCATATAACACTTCCAGTTATAGTTCGCCCCTTGGCTTGTCCATTGGGGTATTGGCAGAAGTTAGCAGTAAGGGGCGAGCCAGATAGCAGACTACAGCACCGGGGTCAATCTCCTGCGTGCTGTGCCGGGCCCTGTCCCCGGGGAGCTGTAAGGTGGCAACTGAGACTGGGCGTGCTAGTGCGTGCCTGTGACCCCAGCACTTGGGAGACCGAAACAGGAGTGTCACTACAAGTTTAACTGCATAGTGAGACCCTGTAGACCCTGTACTAAATATAGAAAATAAAAAAGATAATAATAACAGTAACAAAGAAGTGAGCAGTCAGTCCAGCAGCTCCCATAGAGAGCTGGAAAAGGGTAAGAGGCGAGGGCATCGCTCAGTAAAGAAGCGTGCTGTCCCCTGTGGTTGCCCTTTCTTGGCGAGTATGAGAGTTAAGCCTTCCCACATCCCTGTTGGGAGATAGATGGGATATAAACAATAAATGTGTAAACGTCCAGTCCAGGCTGAGACGTCCCTGCAAAAGAGCAGGCTCATTTGAGAGCCTTGTCCTACCATGACGAGGAGCTGGGTATGCTGTCTATCCCCACTAATCCAGGCACCCGAGGGCTCGCTCTTCCCTTCACGTCCCTGCCCTTCCAACTCACACATCGCACCGTCTTCCCCAGTGACTGGTACTATGCGAGGAGCCCCTTTCTCAAGCCGAAGCTGAGCTCTGACATCGTGGGCCAGCTGTATGAGCTGACTGAAGTGCAGTTTGACCTGGCATCAAGGGGCTACGACCTGGACGCCGCTTGGCCCACATTTGCCAGGTACCTCGAAAGAGCCGTTTAGTGCCTTCACAGGTTGGGGAGAGAGTTTTGAAACTTTGAAGATGCATGGAGCAGTCTCGCTCACTCCATGGGCTGAACGCGCCTGGGCCGCAGCTCTGCACCGAGTGTGCTGAGTCACAGCAGAGATAACATTTGCAGGCTTCACCCATAAATCTATCTGATTGGAGTGGTCTGCGGGGAAAGGCCATGGGGGGCGGGGGGCAGGAGAGCACGTGGGCTTTTTTCCACTTGAGTTTTTCATTTGTTTGTTTCTTGGTTTTTTGTGGTACCGGAGATCAGACTCCAGACCTTGCACTTGCCAGGCAGGCTCTTATCCTGCTGAGCTATGTCCCCAAGCCATCCACCTGGGTTCTACCATCATCACCTTGTAAGCTACAGGGAGCGAGAGCTGCAGTTGTGCTTGTAAGGCTGGCGGCAAGGTTGCCATGTTTTATTCCCTTTTCTCTCTGGACCCAAGAGTAGACAGACCTAACCCATCTCACGGCTGGTGGCCCTACTCCCGGTGCCAGGCCGGTAGTCATCGCACATCCACTAGGGTGCTCAAGCTTCAGTACTCGCGCTGTTTTCACCTAGGAGATACTTGGTGTATATAGAGGAACAGACGATAACCACATAGCAACCACCAGGATCTCATGGCCGCTGTTGACTGTGTTCAAGTGCCTTTGTGGAAATTTTAATTCTGAGTCATTTCGGAATTACAAAAGCAACAGCAAGAGTATCTGCCTGCCCTTCACCCTGACCTCCGCTGTTAATATTTTCCTGCCCGTGTTGCATTATCCTCCCTCTTCTGCATGTGCTGGCTTATTTCCTAAGCCATCTGAGCCTGAATTGTAAACCTGATTCCCTTCTTCCTATCGCTTAAAACAGAAACCGCTATCTCGTAAGAAAATTGAACACATCTTCTACAGCACCAGAACAGTTAGTAAAATCAAGAAATTGTCACTGATAGGATGTGGCCATCTAGCCTGAGACATCACTCAGATTTTCCAGAGTATCTCAACAGTGTCCCGTACGCGCAGGACCCGGTCCAGAATCCCATGGGACAGTGCAGTGTCCTCCCTCTCCAGCTCCCTTTCACTCAGGACAGTTTCTCAACCTCTGCTCTTCCACTGGCATTTTGGGAACTACAGGCCAGTTGTTTTGTGAATGCTCTTTGGTCTGAGTTTGTCTAATGTTTCCTCATTGTCAGATTCAGGGTAAGCCTTTTCTGCAGCAGTACTCAAGCGCTGTGTCCCTGTCTACAGTTTGTTGGGATGGGTCCGCGTCCCTTAACCATGATCCTTTGCTGCAGGTGTGGTCAGCCAGACTTCTCTGGAGGCAGTGGGGCAAACCTGTGGCACGCATACCACAGCGGGCTGTTATCACTAAAAGCCGCCAAAGGTTCGTCACCACTGTCCCAAGGTTACTGTTTCTCCTGATGCAGTTGACGTGTATCTTGCGGGAAGACACCTGGACAATGTTGTGGTCCTCTTTCTCGTCAGCCTTTCTGCTGTGGGCTTCAGCGTCTGTCGCTATTACCTGGAAGAGTTGTGACCATCATTGTAACCAGTGTGGCTTTGCTTGTTTACTATCAGATAGTCTTCTACGCAGGGCGGCCTTTCCCTTCTTATATGTCAGTCTATGTCTCTGTATCAGTACGACATGGAGTCTTACTCCACTCATGACGGTTACACTCTGTGACTGTTGTTCTTTGAAGCTTCAGTTGGCCCATGCTTGGCCAGTAAGAGCCTCTTCTTGCTGGTGCTTGAGGTGCTTTCATCTTCTGCCTGGTATTTCTCTTTGTGGAGAAACAAAGCACCGTGGACCCAGCTCCCACCCAGCTCAGTGCAGCCTCCCACCCTCCTTGTCCGGAAGCCATCACGGCCAAGCACCATGGACTGATGCGTTTGCAACCAGGTGGAAGTATTTTCACTGCATGCGCATCAATACCTAGTTTATGATTGTATATAGTTTTGCTCTGTGCATATTTTTTAAATGTGCACATGTTGGGCCCCGAGATAGCTATCTTATTACAACTTGCCTTTCCACCTGGTGTTGCTTTGAGGTTTTTGTCTGCATTTGCACATGGGGTCCCATGGTGGTCGAGCCCAGCTGGGCAGACCACAGCCCATGGCCAGTGGACTGTAGCCACAGCCACGCTTACACCACTGTGCCCCCACTCTGTACATATTGTCCACTTGCAGTGAAATGCGACTGGCCCTAATGAGAAAGGACTGCCATGGGGTGAGCCACCACCACGCATCTGGTTCCCTGCTCCCGCGGGTCACAGTGCTGCCAGAGGCACCTGGCCCTCTCCTGCATGGCTACACCTCCATCTTCGGGCAAATCCTGACAAGCGAGCGGCTGGTGTAGACACAAACAGTGCAGCTGTTTTGAACTATGGAGCCAGTTCTGCTGGCTAAACTTGCCATCAGCTGCCATGTTCCTGCCACACCAGGGCTGCCACACAAGGGCACCTGTAGTCCTAGGTGCAAACTGCACCCCAGCGGTTTCTGCAGCCAGGGGCTTCCAGAGCCTCTCTGCCTGGTGTGGGGTGGGTGTGAGCCACAGCGGGTCCTAAGCTGCACTGCCTGCGTGCAGTGGAAGCTGGTGACTGCACCCCAACCACAGTGTCACCTTTTTACCACCTCTGGCGCAGGTGTCAAAAGCTCAAGAAAAACAAACCCCAAGTATGTTCACTTAATTCTTTTTTGGCGGCAGAGAGAGGTCCTGGTATTGGAACCACTGTGACAGAATCCCCATCACAGACCTGCGGCTGTGCTCTTTGGCTCTTCGCGGAAATGCTAGGCTCTACCTCCTCCCACGCTGTCTGGGGTGCTGTCCCCGTTTCTCCAGAGGACTGTGTCACTCAGCCCACCCAGCTTTACTTGGCTGACAGCATGGGTGGGTGAGAGGCCCACACAGTGTAGCACAGCCCTGCCAAAGTTTCCTTTTTCTCACTTTCTGGATGTGGCAGTGAGGACACGGGGCGCAGGAGCAAGAGATCACCTCTCCGGCTAGTGACCCTGATAGGCTAGGCCTCCCACACTTGCGAGGGCCCCTTCCTTCTAGATCAAGGTCCCCCCTACGCCCAGCATGCTTAGGCCAAGCTCCCCACACAAGGGCCCTGTTGTGGACACACACAGCCACAGCCACAGCCACAGCCATGCTCGCACCACTGCAGCCCCTCCTGCCTCCAGGCTGCCCAGTGACTGCGTAGGCCTCCGTGTAGCTCAGGGAGCAAATGTCTGTCGTGTGCACACATGTGTGTATGCGCATACATTTGCCATGTTGAATGCAAGTCCATCTGGTCTCTGGCCCCCAGGAGGACACTGGCGCCTGGCTCCTCCGCATACCTGTGGAAGGCCCCCAGCCGGAGCTCCAGCATGAGCAGCCTTGTGAGCAACTACCTGCAGGTAAGGCCCCGAAGCCTGGCTATCCTTGCTGTGTGTCAGCTGAGGCTGTCTGTGGCCCTCACCGCTCGAGGGCGGTGGCCACAGAGACCTGTGCCTGGCAGCATCTGCGGTCTTTCAAGTGAAGCGTTCTCTGTCTTAGGGCCCCTGTTTCTACACCCAGTAGCAGTTGGGCCATTTTACCATTGAATCCTTTTAAATGGCCTTCAAGTCTCCTGAAAGAAGCAGTCTCGTGCCACGGCTAAAAGTCACAAGGCCCAATCCTCACCCCGTCACCTGCCGCCTGTGTGGCTAGGGAGAAACTGCTTAAGGTCTGGAAACGTCAGCTCTTTCCTCACAAGGTGGGCTAGTAAGAGCCGCCGTGGCTCAGGCATGAAGGAGCACAAGATGAGCCCTAATAAGGAACATCAGTAGGTAGGCCACCAATTTTTTTTAGAAACTTATATGTATCCTTGCTATATATAATTTTATGAGAATTGATTAGCAGCATATAAAAAAAGCATTAAAAATAGAGAGCATTCCATCTTTTTAACCTCATCTTGCAGTATAATTTCATGCCAGAAGTGTTGTGGGTGGAGCACAGTGGGTGAACCACAGTTTAAATATCAGGGGTAATTGAAACACACGGTAAGTGTTTAAATTTTAATGTGTTACTGTAAAAGATACATTGCCTTGAACCCTCTCAGAATCCTCCCCTCCCTTCAGACATCCTCATTCCATGGTCCTTGGCACCTTGTGTTTATTTATTTATTTTTTGTTTATGTATTTATTTTTGGCAAATAGCTTTTTCTTTTTTCTTTCTTTCTTTCTTTCTTTCTTTCTTTCTTTCTTTCTTTCTTTCTTTCTTTCCTTCTTTCTTTCTTCTTCTTTTTTTCCTTTTGGACCAGGAATCAAACTCAGGACCTTGCGCTTCCCAGACAGGCTCCTGTGCCGCTGAGCCATCTTCCCACCCCTTGGGACTTCCTGAGGCAGCTCCGGAGTCCTCTTTCCTGAGTATCTTGTGAGGGGTGATCACAAATCCAGGGACTGCCACTGCGTAGCGCCATACCACAGAAGGCAGGCCCACAAAAATGTGACGCAGTGCCCTCATCCACTTGACTCAGGTCTGGCGTCAAGTGACCTTGGCTCTACTCAGACACCAAATGACCATGACAGATTGAGATTTTGAATCAGTTCAGGCCACTGAGGCGGCTGGGAAGTGTTAATTTAGAGACCCTCAGGAAAGAGGACTCAGAGCTGCTGCAGAATGCCGAGCGACGGGATGAGTGGCCTGGAAGGGGAGGGGCGTGCGCTCATGGCAAAACCTCTTACTGTAATATTTAAAGATGTAAACCTCTGCCATATTTTTTGAATATGCTGCTGATCTCTGCATGGCGAGTGCTTTCAACAAAGGTCCAGTCCTTAGAACAGCTTCCTAGTCTCACCTTAGGTTAGGTAACGCCTGCTCTTGCCTCCACTTTTGTTAGACTCTATCTTCTCCAGTTAGCAGATCGGCTTCCCTCCAAAGCACGTGTTTCTTGCGTTCCCTTCCCCAGACCCAGGAGATGGCCTCCAGCTTCGACCTGAGCAGTCCCCTGAACAACGAGGCCCTGGAGGGCTTCGATGAGATGCGGCTAGAGCTGGACCAGCTGGAGGTGCGGGAGAAGCGGCTACAGGAGCGCGTGCAACAGCTGGACTGGGAGAACCAGGCGCTGCGGGCAGCATTCAGCATGCAGCAGGAGCAGTTGCAGGCGGAAAAGCAGCAGCAGGGACATGCTGCCGCAGAAGACCTCAGCCACCCCCTGGGGCTGGAGGCTGAGCTGCGGAAGCAGTGGGAGGTCACCCAGGCCATGCAGAATGCTGTCGAGGAGCTGCAGGTATGCCTCCAGGCCCTGGATCGGGATACAGTCAAGGAGGAACACAGCTCTGCCCTGCAGCGCCTGGAGGCCACACTGCAGCCCCTGGCGCAGGAGCTCAAGGCTGCCTGGGACTCCCTGGGCAAGAACCAGCTTCTCTCCAGCCTCTCAGACTGCTTACCCGGGGCTGAGCAGAAGACAGATAAAGCCCAGGACACAAAAGGACAGCAGGAGCACAGCCAGCCCGACCCAACCCTAAGCCTCCGGGAACTGGAGGAGAAGCTCCGGTCCCTGGAAGGGGAGAGCACAAAGGTCCGGGAGCTCAACCAGTGGCAGAGTGCACAGCTGGCACAGCTGGCCACTGAGCTGCAGCTGAAGGAGGAAGCCCGGGCTGGCCTGGAGCGCCAGGTGCAGGAGATGGCACTACTCCACGAAGAGCCATCCAGGAAGGGGCAGGAGGCAACCCAGCTCCAGCAGCAACTGCAGGAGTCGCTGGCCCGCTTGAGCTCCCTGGAAGAGGAGCTGGCAGGGCTGAGGCGGGAGGAGCAGCTGCAACGGGAAGAGAAGGAGATGCTGGCACAGGAGGCCCGGTCCCTGAGCCGGCAGCTGCAGCTCCTGGAGACTCAGCTGGCACAGGCCAGCCAGCGCGTGAGTGACCTGGAAGAGCAGAAGAGGCAGCTCACTCGGGACAAGGACCACCTCAGCCAGAAAGTGGGGACCCTGGAGCGGCTAGCTGGGCAGGCAGCCCCAGAAGCACCTGTGGCTGGTGAGCCAGGAGAGGCCCCTGCCACCTCAATCTCCACCCTGCAGCAGGCCAGCGAGAAGCAGGAAGAGGGGCACAGGGGTGGTGCCCAGGTGCCAGCAGCTGAGCAGGAGGAGGAACTCCTCCAGGCCAACCAGGAGTTGCAGAGGGAGCTGCAGAACATGGTTGGGCGCAATCAGCTGCTGGAGGGCAAGTTGCAGGCCCTGCAGGCCGACTACCAGGCACTGCAGCAGCGGGAGGCGTCCATCCGGGGCTCCCTGGCCTCCCTGGAAGCTGAGCAGGCCAGCATCCGGCACCTTGGCGACCAGATGGAGGCAAGCCTGCAGGCCGTGCAGAAGGCCAAGAAGGCCATGAAGGCGCAGGTGGCTGAAAAGGAAGCTGCTCTGCACAGCAAGGAGGACGAGTGCCGGCAGCTGCGGGAGGAGGCAATGCGGTGCCGGCAGCTGGCCGAGTCCCGGGACGCAGATCTCAAAGTCCTCTCCAAGGAGTGTCACCACCAGGCCCGGCTGATCGAGGCCCTCCAGGCAGAGAAGGGCCAGCAGGAGCTCAGTGCACCCCAAGACGGTGCTGCACAGCTGGCGCTGGCCCAGGCACAGCTTGAAGTCCACCAAGGCGAGGCCCAGCGGCTGCGAGCTGAGCTGGTAGACCTGCAGGCCAAGTTCCAGGCAGCCTTGGGCGACCAGGACAAGGTGCAGAGCCAACTGAGGGTGGCCGAGGAGGTGCTGAGGGAGCACAGGATACTGGTGCAGCAGCTGCAGGAGCAAAACGAGGCTCTCAACAGGGCCCACATTCAGGAGCTGCTGCAGTGCTCTGCAGCTGGGGAAGGGCCACAGCAGGAGGGGAAGGCTCTGCAGGAGGAGCTGGCCCGGGCCACCCGCAGCTCCGAAGAGGCCCGGCTGGAGAACGCGGAGCTGCAGGAGCAGCTGCACCGGGCCAACACCGACACTGCCGAGCTGGGCATCCAGGTCTGCACCTTGACCGCAGAGAAGGAGCGCGTGGAGGGGGAGCTTCGCGACTTCCAGGAGGCCGCCTCCTGCGAGCGAGAGTACCTGGAGCGCCACGTGGCAGGGCTGCTACAGGAGACAACGAGCCTGCAGGAGAAGCTGACGGTGGCCGAGGACGCCGCGGGCTCCCTGGCCGGCCTGCAGGCCCAGCTGGCGCGGGCTGAACAGCAGGCACAGAGCGTCCAGGAGGCCGCACGCAAGGAGCATGACACCCTCAAGTTCCAGCTGAGTGCTGAGATCATGGACCACCAGAGGAAGCTGAAGGTAACCCCAGCACCACCACTGGGCCACCTGACCAGGGCAGCACTGAGGGGCCCAGGTGAGGCCGTCCCTGCAGCGGTGAGACAGGGAGCCAGGAGAGGAACCGGGCATAGCAGACACCCATGGTCCTGCCTCGTTCTCCCGTGCGTTGCCTGTAGGAACACGCGAGAGGCCGAGCTTTGGAGAGGAGGCCTTGGCCAATGGTTTAAAAGACCATGGCATATAAGAGCATATAAGATCAGCCTACCCAGACATTTTTAAAACATGAAGCTGTGTGATGAGCAGGATGTTTTATGGCTGGGCTACCAAGGCAATCTTAGCAGATCTGTCCACCTGTAGCCACGCCTCCCTGCCACTGGCAGGAGCTCAGTGGTGGTGTCCACTTCAGAGCACCCTTTCACTCTTCTGTGCTCCCTCCCGCCATGTAGGTGTCAGAGCCCCCTCCAAAGTTCCGGCTGTGTGACTGCCTCTGTGGTGGCCTGGCTCTCACAGGGCCCTGGGGCCCGGTGGAGTTGCAGTCCCCTCACCCATTGCTTGTCACAGTCTGCGTGCAGTGAGATCTCTGCACATTTGAGTTGCTCCTCACCTCCCTTCTCAGCGGCCGCAGTGTGCACCCCCGCCCAGCCCCAGCCCACCCCGTCCACCCCACACCCGGGGCTGGCTGAGGCTCCTGGGCCACTTTTTCCACTGCAGAAACAAGATTCTCAGTTGAGGGCCAGGCTGAGTTGCTTCCATTAGTAATCCCCAAAGTTTTCGTTACTGGGAGAGCCTAGGCTCATGGAGGAGCCAGCTTAGAGATGGTGGTGGCTTGCTTGGTGATGAGGTGGTCATGCAGCAAGGAGCCCATTTAATGTCCCCTTCTTGTGCCTTCCAGGCTGCCACTGAAGAGTGCGGGAGCCTCAGGGCCCAGCTCGAGCAGCAAGGCCAGCAGCTGCAGGCCGCTGAAGAGGCTGTGGGCAAGCTGCAGGTAGCGCGCGGGTGTGCGTCTGCCAGAGAGCCGGGCTCTGGTCTGATATTGCGGATGCTCAGCGGGGCTCCCTGTGCAACTTCCCATCCCTGCTGGAAGCAAAAGCAGCTCAGACACCCGAAGTCAGTTGGAGACTCCCCGAGCTTGTGTCATGACCCCGCCCTCCTGGCCGGAGCTGTCGTGCCTGGGCAGAAGATAAACTGCCCTCCTCAGCCATCTCCACGGGCACTTTTAGACTCTGGCCAGCTTGGGGCAATGCTAGCTTCATCCCTGCCATGGCACCCCCGCTCCGCTGGGGACATTCTCACATTTGCTGCCACCAGAGCCCCTTGTCCTTGGGACTTAGAGATGCATCACCCTCCACAGTGTGGAGCAGAGGTCCTTGGCCTCGTGAAGTTACAAGTCTTGGCCTTAACCTCACTGCCAGCAGTAGCCGCAGAGCTGTCCCTTAGAAGTGACCCAGCCTCTGTAAGCATCTGGGGAGGGCCTGAGCCAGCTGAGTACCTTCTCCATGTGTCCTGTGCAGGCCACTCAGGCGGACGTGCAGGAAAGGCTGAGCTGCACCAGCAGCCGTCTTGCCGAGTGTCAGGCTGCCGTGGTCCAGAAGGACAAGGAGGCAGCAACCCTGCAGGAATGTTTAGAAAGGTGAGTCACTGCGGCGGCCCTCAGCTCCTGGCAGGCTCTCTCACTACAGTCATTTAGAAACTCAGCTGCTCGTACGGGACCAGGAGCAGCCCTGACTCAGGTGCAGCCCCAGGAAACCCGTGTCTGCACTCTGCCCGCTCCCAGCCACTGGCTGTGGTTTGGCTTTCTTAGCTGCAGTAGGATGCACGTTAATGTATACTTGGGGAAAACTAAAGGGGGACAGTTTAGTTAGCACCCAAGATGGGGCAGGCATGGGTGTCCTTTATCCAAACTGCTTGGCACCAGAGGAGTATTTTGGATTTCAGATTTTTGAATCAGGGCTGCTCAGCCTTTAGTCGCCTGTTTAGTCCTCCTCTGGGCCTTGAGGAAGTTGCTGTGCACCCCTGTCCATCGGTGGACGAGGAAGTAGACCAAGGCCCAAGCTCTGTCCATCCTGTGTGGGCGCCTGGTGCTGCCTGTATTACCCTCTCGCCTATGCTTTGGTCCCTGGCCATCCTCAAGGACCTCTGAGACCCCCACTTCAGCCCAAGGACCCAAGCCCACCATTGCCACACTGGTGCAGCAGGGCCTGATTAACACAGTTGGCAGGGTGGGGCTCCTGGAGCCGGCTTCACTGGGCACTGCCAGGCAAGCGCTCCCAATTGTCCCGGGCTTGGCTGGCCCTCTTACCACCTTCCAGGGAAGCCCAGGTCGGACTCAATTAGATCCGGAGCCTGTAATGTATGCCCCTCCCAAAATGGGGCCACACACACACACACATGATCTAAACAGAGACACCCCCCCACTCGAGTTGGCCATGTTTTTAGTAAATGCTATAGCGCTGGGTATCAGCAAGCTGTCAGTCTTTGGTTTAGCTGCTCAGGGTTGCACAAGTCCTCTGCCCAGGGCTGGATTTTATTTAAAGTATTTTGTGTATGTTTGTGTGGACAGTATCAGATGAGCTCCTCACTGATGACCTAGACAACTGAGTCCCCACCCTGACTGAGCCCTCTGCTCACTGGAGAGCATGCATGCCAGGATCTTGCAGGGCTGCAGCGGCCCCTGCCTTCCAGGATGGCTGCTGGCAGAGGGCGAGGGTGGGAAAACATCTGCCTCGGCCACATGCTGAGACTCCACAGGCCCAGCACAGGATTCACTGGGCCTTGCGGGCTACCGTGCAGAGGCCTGCTTGGGCCAGCACTCACTCTAGGTGGAGCCCCCAAGTACTTCAGGGACCTGAGTGTCCCCTTGTAGCCACTTCCTGGAAGCTGTGCCCTCTTCCTGACTTTTCCTGTTCCTCCCAGACACTACCTGGGGAGCTCTACAGCTTCAGTTCCCGTCCAGGAATAATAGGAGCAGAACTGAGCTCACTCAGGATGCTCCTGGCAACCTGGTGTCTCCCTGCCCTCCCAGAATGCCTCTCCATGAGTCAGGGGCAGTGAGGAGGATCTCATTTGGGGCCATGATAATTCGTGAGCAGGCAGGGCCTAGGGCCCCACTCTGAAGGGCAGAAGACGGGAGCAGCCGGACTCTCACGGTCACAGCCAGGGTAGACCGGGGTCTGGGGCAGCTGCGTGGTACAATTCACAGAGAAACCTCCACCCTCCCAGAACCCAGCAGGAGCTGGAGGTCGCCACTGCCAGAGTCCAGGAGTACGGCAACAGACTCCGCCAGGAGGCCAGTGAGCGGGAGCAGAGCGACCAGAAGCTGCTGGCGGACCTGGATGACCTGCACAGAACTAAAAAGTTCCTGGAGGAGCGGCTGATAGAGCTGCTCAGGTGAGCGCCAGCCCTGTGGTGGCTGGGACCCCTTGGCACTAGGCAGAGGACGTGTCCCTCCGTGCGAGCTTCTGCTGGGGCCATGGGTCGTCCAGTCTGCCCAGGCCCTGGCACCTGCTCAAGGCTGGGCCTCACGGTTCCCACTGGGGCTTTTCACGGCTCCCGGGGTCCCGTCCCCTGTCCCTCGCTCCTGGACCTTCCTCTTCCTCATCATCCCACCCCAAGCACCAGAGGCCCCTGCACAACCCGCAGCCCTGTCACTGCCGCGGCCTGGTGTGCTCTGCTTCTCGAGAGGAGGAGGAATTCAGGCTTCTCTGGGAAGGAAGGCTAAGTGTTAGCCAGCCAGCCACAGCTTCTCTTCGAGCGTTTCATTACCAGTCTTCAAAAGTGAAGCTGGGTGCTTCTCCTGTTTGGGGCCTCCTCCTAACGTGGCTCTGCCCCAGGGACAAGGATGCACTGTGGCAGAAGTCTGACGCGCTGGAGTTCCAGCAGAAGCTCAGCACTGTGGAGCGGTGGCTCGGGGACGCAGAGGCTACCCACTGCCTCGACTGCAAGCGCGAGTTCAGCTGGATGGTGCGGCGGCACCACTGCAGGTCAGCTGGTGCGCCGGGGCTGTCCCCACACTGGGTGGCCCAGCATGCACCTGCTAGGGTGCTGGACCCCAGCAGGAGCGTGGGGCTCCCTGAAAAGAGTTGGCACAGAGGAGCAGGCAGGGCTAGTAGTCTCCAGGGATGTTACCGGCCCAGACACCGGCAGTTCTCCCTGAGGCTTGGCCTGTGGGGTGCAGAGGAGAAGGCAGACGTTCTGGAGCCTGCAGAGCCGATTCTTGGGCACCTCGGGACTGGGGCAGAGTCAGAGGTGCACGTTCCTCACCCTCCCACCCCAGGGCCCTGAGCAAAGGGATGAAGGTGTGCAGTGCTCAGCACGGCCCCAGGAGGGCTGGGGCTGAGCCTAGGGCCTGAGCCCAGGCGTGGCACCCGCACCCAGGCTGGTGTCAGGGAAGTGGGTCGCCTCTCCACCTCCCTGGACCTTGGAAGTGAGCCATCTTCCCCTGAGCTTGTGATGGTGGCTGTTCTGGACCCTTATGTAACAGGCCATGGCCACATATCACAGGAGGCCACAGAGTCCTGGCCTCACAGCCCCGCCCTGCTTTGTCCCCAGGGTGTGCAGCCGTATCTTCTGCTACTACTGCTGCAACAACTACGTGCTGACCAAGCTGGGCGGCAGGAAGGAGCGCTGCTGCCGTGCCTGTTTCCGCAAGTTTAGCGAAGGCCCAGGCTCTCCAAGCGGCTCCGACTCGACCGCCAGCCAAGGAGACCCCAGCCCCAGGCTGTCCCCGGCCCACACTGGGAGCCAGGCCACAGGAAGCCAAGGTCAGAGTCCCACCTGTGGTCTCCCCACCACCACCTAGACAGAGCCCACCAGTGGAGTGCACCCCCTGTAGTCCTCCTTGTTGCCACGGTAACCCAGGCCCAGCAAGTGGCCATCCAGGTCCTCACCCTCAGTGACCAGGAGGATACACTATTTCCTTGTGTCCCCAAGGATCAGCAAAGACACTGTCACCTTGTGCCACTTATGGTATAAAGATCTGCCTGTCATTGGGTGGCATATACTTGGCAAGCATTCATCTTCAAACCTTTGCCTGTTTTTAAAGTGAGTTTTTTAATCCATGTGTCCTGGACCCAAGTTTCTTTGGTCAGATATGCACTTTACTAATATTTTCTCTTGGCATTTAGTGCCATGCTTGGAGTTGTTTAACCCAAATATTAAACAGTGAAGTTTCTCCTCTGCCAGCTTTATAGTCTAGGTTCATGGCCTATTTTGAGTTATTTTTTATGCATTGTACAAAGAGTGAATATAGGTTTCTTAAGTTTTGGGTTTGGGTGTTTTCTGTATGTAGTTATCCAGTCGCTGACAGACTGTCCTGCTCCGTAGAACTACTTTAGAACTTTCACCAAAAATCAGTGGACCTTGATCCATGGGTCTGTCTGGTTTCTCTGTCCCACTCCCTTACGCTCCCTGCCTGTTTCGTACTGTTATGATAGCCGAAGTTCTATAAAGCATCGTAAAATCAAATAGAGTGAATGCTCCAATTTTGTTCTTTGTCGAAATATTGACTATTGTGGCTCCATTATGTTTCTACAGAAATCTGTGGTCAGTTTGTGCTCTTCCCCAGTCCTGCTGAAATACTGATTGGGATTGAGCAGAACTGTGTAGCTCAATTTAGGGAGAATGGATGTCTTAGTAGAACTTACTCTTCCAATCCACGAATATGGTACAGCTTCCCTGTACTTAGGTTTTCTGTTTCTCTCAATTTGATGTTTTGTTTTGGTTTGTTTCATTTGTGTGCTTGCTGGCAGTGCCAGGAACTGAACCCAGGTCCTTTGCACTGAGCCTTAGTGTAAGACGACTTACGTCTTGAGGCAGTCTTCCTAAGGGGCTCAGGTCAGGCTCCAACACGCAGACCTCGGCCCTCGGCCTCCCAGAGTGCTGGGATAGCGCGCTCGGGCCACCGCACCCGTCCCGTGTCTCGATTTCCGACTTGCTGTCTGCTCATTTTTTTCTTTGCACCTTTTCTTCTTCCCTTTTCTCCAGCTCTTCCTGCTCTGCTCTTCCTGCCTTAGACTTGCCCTCATGCTTTCCGTGTCACCAGCTAGCGGGCACTTGTGGACAGTGACTGGCACGGCTGCACCTGCCATGCTGTCCCTGAACAGTGGCCCAGTCCCCTGCCCAGTCCCTGCTGTGGCCCTTGGCCAGCGTGAGTCCCACCTCCCACCAGAGCCCTGGAGGGATGCCATGCAGGCAGGTCAGGTGTACGGGGCCTGCTTCAAGGAGGCCAAGTGAGCTCTGCCTGTGCTCAACCACGCAAGGCTTCGGGGGCAAGAAAGTATGTTTTATCCTTCATTTCTTTTTTCTTATACATTTATTAGTGAGATAATTTTTACGTTTATCAGTCCATGCTGATGGCATGCACTGGCTCTGCCCCTCGTGGGCGTCACACAGCTCGGCTCTACCCGTCTCCTTCTCTTCTCCAGCCTCCATCTCTCAGTCGCGTCCCATCTGCAAAAGCTCTGCTTCCTGTGTCCTGTATCTTTATTTTTCTCTTCAGCTTGTTGTATCTTGGGTTTCTCCTGCAAGAAAGACCATTGGCATTTAACCTTGTGGGCCTCTTCCCTTAGCTTCAGTGCCCTTAGTTTCTTTCATGATGAAGTTCTGATAGTTTTTCCACGTAGCAAAGGGCCCAGACAATGGGGAGCGGTTGAAGCCTCTCTAAGGCCTGATCTACAGAGTCTCTGGTGGTGAAGTCAGTCAGGTTCAGGCAGCCCTTTTGCCTTTCTCCACTGACCCCCAGCCATTTCCCCGTCTCTGGGCAGAATGTCTCTGCTGAGTGATGCCTAATGCTGTCCCAGGGGCTCGGTCTGAGCCCCCTGCCCGTGGTAACCATGTGCCCTCTCTTCCCTCCTGCCCTGTCCCGTCACCAGCAGCTGACTGCAGGCAGCCTGATGACACTGTGTTCGACATCATCACAGATGAGGATTTGTGCCAGATCCAGGACTCCGGCTCCTCTTTGCCAGAAACTCCCACGGAAACCGACTCGCTGGACCCGAGCATGGCCGAACAGTGAGTCAGCGCTCTCTCCATGCCCACCGCGCACCTGGTTCCCGTGCTTTCCTGTCAGAGAACGGGGAAAACACGACGCTGGGAGCAGGATTGGCTGTCTTGCTAAAGGGACGGCGTCTCTGATACTGTAGCCTCTCTAGGCTTATGCGGTCACATTGGTCAGCTCAGACCACTGCAAGATGCCACGGACTGGTGGCTTACTCTGCAGCAAGGTGTCTCCCTTCAGCCTTGCAGGCCAGAAGCCCCGGTCAGAGCGGCGGTGGCATTGCTGCTTCTCTGGCTTGAAGCTGGCCATGCTCTTTTGCTGCCTGTCATATGGGCAACTCTGTGTACGTGCTGGTGCCGTCCTGTACCGCCTCACCTCCTGTCAAAAGATACTGAGCAAGCTGGATGAGGCCCTCCCGACAGGCCTCATTTAACTTATTCTCTGCATTGATCTGCAAACGCATTTGGGGTTTCAGTATGGAGACCCGTGAATTTGTGGGAGACAGAGTTTAGGCACCGCACTGCCCTGTGCTGCGCTGCACTTTAGGAACCTTGCTCTGGGCCCAGGTGGCCGGGTGCTGAGAGGAGGTGGAGCTCGCTCCTGAGGACAGAACCCTGAGCTGTGGCTTGGGGAGCACGCCAAGCAGGACGGGCTGGGGACTGCCTGGGGTTGGTGGCCAGGCCGGCTCTTTGCATGTGCCCTAGCGCAGCGAGCTGTGGTCATCTTTAGGAAGCGCTGATCAAGCTGGTCGCAGCAGTGCTGGGAGAAAAGCACCCAGGACCGGCGCAGCTGCTCGGACAGGTGCGAGCCCTCTGTGGCTCGTGGGCTCCCAGTAAGCTCCCCAGCACCCCAGAGACTACCAGCAGCAGAAATGGAGGCAAGTGTGCTCTGTGCCTCTGCAGAACCCTGGGCCCTGTTCACCCAGCAAGCAGGACTGGCAGGGAGGACGCGGGCCACAGGCCTGCTCGAGCGCTGTCTTCTCATTTGCCTGGGGTAGAAATTTTCCAACAAGGGTCTGTCCTTAGAAACATAAGCGGCACAGAATGCCACCATGTCAAGTTTATGCCAGGGGCCCTCAGGCAGAGCTCCTCGCCTGCCCTCTCTTGGTCCCTGGCACTGGCCCCATGTGGCGCATTGACCCTGCGGGTTGAGCTTGGGCCCGGATGCCATGGATGGCAGCACAAGAAAGCTCTAATCACACCCTGTGTGGTGTGGTCCCTGACAGGCTGCAGCACAGTACTGGTTCGTGGCTAGGGGAGGCCAGGGCCTCCCCTTCTGGCCACCAGACACACAGGTGGACCTGGAGCCACAGCTTTCTTCTCTGGGGAGGGCCCTGACTGTGCAGAGACTGGCATACCCACCCCACAGGGCCCCAGAGAAGAGGCTGTCTGTGACCCTGAGTCTCCTGGGGTGGGGCAGCTAGCGAGTCCCCACCCTGTGGATCGTGACCCTGCCCTGTTGCCCTTTCCTGCTGTCTGGGTGGCCCTGAGCACAGCAGAACTCACCCCAGCCTGGGGCCCACAGAGCCCCCTTGCCAGCATTTGTCCAGGGCTGGTGCTCACAGGCAGGTGCCCGAGGAGCCGTGGGTGGGAGACGCAAGCAATCAAGAGCAGGCTGTGACAGTCGGTCGCCACTAAGGTTAGAAAGCCACGCGCTCTGCCTGCGTCCAAGTGCTGGGCCAGCAGGCACTCTGCAGTCTACCAGCTACTGTGCCTGGTGAGGGCAGAGGAGGCTGTTGAGGGGAGTGTGGCTGCACCCTGCTACGTGAGCCTGGCAGGATGCGACCCCAGAGACAGGGTCTGCAGTGCTGGGCTCTTAGAGAACAGCGCGTGGACCTGGGGGCGGTACGTGGCTCTTGGGGAGAGGGCCACGGAGACACTGGCCACTCCTGCTGTTCCCCCTTACCTCCCATGCTGGTGCCACCTCTTCTAGGATGCCCAGGAGAGCCCCTCTATGACCAGGGACCTGCACCCAGCACCCCTCAGGCGACAGGGTCATAGAGGCTTTGCCATCTCTCACTCAGACCAGAGACCATGAGCTCTGCCTCTTCCCAGAAGCTGAGTCTCTCAGGGACCCTGAAGCCATGCTCAGGGAACATGGACCAAGCAGGGTCCACATGGCTGTGGCCCTCAGGCCGCCCACACCTGGCCTTGCCGCTGTGTCAGCCCATAATCTGTCCCTACTGGTAATTTCAGCACCTGAGAGAGTGGAAGGTCCAGCTGCTGTGCCGTCTGGCAGCAGGAGGCCAGGCTTTCCTTCCGAGGGCCTGCTTCACCAGGCATGGCGCCTCTGTGGACTTAGTAGACCACAGGGTGGGCACAGCCCAGTGTCCTACAGTGGGCAAGTGCTAAGCCCCGCCTGCTGCCCTCTGAGGGCACCTGAGCAAGTCACAGACCCAGTCTTTTTTCCTGCTTCCTTCCTACTTGCGGGCTCTGCCCCTTGGACCAGGGCACTTTGTGGGAAGCCAGGGGCCGGTAGCCAATCTGTCGTAAGTGTCCCGTGTAAAGAGGGGTACACGGAATGGGTGACTCAGCCCCTGCCAGAAGCCAGCTCAGGGTGAATACCTGCTCAGCCTGTTGTTTGCGAAGCTGTGTGGTAACCCACGAGACCTGAGCTAGGAAGCTGTCCTCACAGATCCTGTAGGGTTGCTTCAGAAATAGTGCGCAAGGTCACACGCTCCCTTCCAGCCTGGCCATGCCCAGCTGGCCTGGGCTGCAGGTGACTGACTCACCTTGCACCCCTAGAAGACACAGTGAAGACAGGCGACAGCCCTCAGCAACCTCAGGGCTGCTGTAAACGGCACTCACCCGGCATTACTCACTGGTAATGACTGCTAGCTTGGTTTTGCAGCTCTGTGCCCTGCCAGGTCCTCTGTCTACAGTGACAGGCACACCCCAGTGCCCTGAGAGTAGGCGCTGCTATACTTCGCATTTTACCCAAAAGAGAGGAGGCAGGTAGCCTGAGGTCTACCACCCATACAGGCCTCCCGCCAGCCCAGCTGTGGCCAGCCGCACTGCGCACTGTGCCCAGCTGCTGTCACTTGTCTGCATCTTGGTGGGTGACTTGTGTGACCCTTTTGAGTGTCGTAAGCCAGCCTCATGATCCTCAGAATGGGAGGGACTGACAAGGCCACATCATCCAGTGACACGCCAGAACTCAGACAGGCATGCCCAGTGCTGCGGGGAGGAGGCGGAGATCACGAAGAAGGCTGAGATCGTGGCCAAGGCGTGCTCCACGCATGCACAGGGCTCTGCTTATTCTCGTACTCTGAACACAAAAGTAACTGTTTCTCAGTCTGCTACCTTAAAGTATTTTGCACCTGAAGGTAAAAGCAGGTTGAAGACTTTTTAAAGTTGGTGTATTGCTTAGTCATGAAGTTCATGTATTATCCAAGGTGTGGGTGTGTATGTGTGTGTACACTTGCACAGGTATTATGTGGCAGGTGTTGGGGAATTCTATTTTTAAATGACAAAAGCCACTAAAGAATCCGCTGTAGAAACGCTGCTTCAATTTGTTAGTCTTTTTTCAGTACCAGGCACTTATTCTACTGAGCTATCTTCCTGGCCCTGTTAGAGTCTTAAGCTGTGTTTTGAACATTTGTTGCTGGCATTCTCAGCCAGGTCTAACTGGCTTGGGTCCATTTGCAGCCGCACTGCCCCACCTCCCCGGCACAGCCGGAGCACGAGCGTTGCACTGCGCCAGAGGCCAAGCCTGGCCGCCTGTGCCTGAGACCATTCCCGTGAGTGCCTAGGGTTGAGGTCTGAGCTTCACTGCCAGAGGAACAATCACTAGAGGAACAGTTTAATGCAATATTTATTCCTGTAATAAAAAGTGTTTACAAGGTAGGCATACAGTGACTGCCTGCAAAAGGGGCTGTTGGACGCCGGAGAGCAGAGATCCTGTCGGAGGACACACAGAGCCCCCTTGCCAGCCCGGGTTGGGAAGCCTAGGGGTTGGTGCTGGAAGCCTGAAAGCGATGTCTACAGGCAAGGGTAGAGGCCAGAGCTCCCCCAAAGGGGCAGAAGCAAGCCTTCCGCCTCTTGCCCTCTTTATTCTACCCAGGCTATAAGCCATTCAGGCAGGCCTTCCCCCTTTGGCAAGTCTGTCATCCAGATGAGCCCAGGGTATAATACCAGCCCACTGTTTGACACCGCTATGCATGGTCACAGCTGTCAGTGTGCCTTATGTCCACCTCTGGCCCACTACTACAAGGAGGCTTCTGACCTCGGGTATCCAGTGTGGCCCTGCCATTTACAACACTGTCCACTATGTACCTGCTTCATCTCCCAGCCCAGTCCCAGCCAAGGAGGGCCTGAGAGCCAAGCATCACACCCAGCACCTTGCTTTGGGTATTCTTGAGGACAGGAGAGGAAAAACCTTAAAGAAATTTAGGTCTGTGCCCCTTGAGCATAAAGGTTGGGTATTAAGAAGGCAGCAAGAAGCACCGTGGCACACATCTGCAATCCCAGCATTCTGAGAGGTGGAAGTGAGAGGGTCACAGTTCAAGTCCAGCCTGGGCATCTTAGCAACGTAACAAGACCCCGTCTCAAATGAAGCAGGCTCTGGGTTTGGTTTTCTGGAAAGACCAGGATGTGTAACTGTCTGAGAAGGAGCACTCCGCACCAGCCAGTGTTTTCCTCCAAGGGAGTGCACGGGCTGCCAACAAAGCCTTCCCACCCTCTTCTCCAGGAAGTGCAGCCACATCCCTCTGGGTCTTCCAAGCCCGCGTGCCTACAGCTGGAACGTGCTGGTGAGTTTTGTGCTGTGAGAAGCATAGCTGCCCTTGGAGTTCTCTTCTGAAGACTTCCATTCGCTGGAGAGCCCCAGACAAGGGAGGCAGCCAGTGTGCTTCGCCAGTTTCCAGAAGTTCTTGCGAAACTTGACCCCGACAAAGGCATAGAGCACGGGGTTAAGGCAGATGCGCAGGTAGGACAGGGCCTCGGTCACGAGGATGGCGTAACTGAAGCTGAGCATAGTGTCGTACTCCCACCTGGAGCTGCGGATGAGCTTGACCAGGTTGAACGGCGTCTGGGTCAGCAGGAACACGACCACCACCAGGATGATGATCTTCAGAGATTTGTGCTTCTGGAAGCCTCGACTGAGCAGTAGGGCCCGGATGATCGCGGGGTAGCAGAATATCATGGTGAGCAGGGGCAGGAAGAAGCCCAGAGTCATCTGGGTAACCAGGACCACCCTGAAGATCTCGTCATGGTGGTAGTCACAAACGAGCTTGTCGCGGCGATGGACATCGCCATAGATGATCTGCGGCAGGGACAGAGCCAGGGAGACCACCCAGGTGCCAGCCAAGGTGGCCTTGCCCCGGGCCATACACGTAGCCCCCTGGGTGTAGGCCTTGGTGGCCTGGACCACCACGAGGTACCGGTCCACCGTGATGCAGGTGAGCGTGAGCATGGACGCGTAGAAATTGATGGCATAGATGCCATGCAGGGTCTTGCACATCATGCTGCCAAAGACCCACTGGTGGGCACCTGCGTAGGCCCAGAAGGGCAGCGTGCAGACGAACACCAGGTCGGCCAGGGGCAGGTTCACCAGGAACATGTCTGTCACACTCTGCAACTTCTGGTAGAAGATGTAGATCACCAGCACCAGCGCATTACCCAGCAGGCCGAGAACGAACACTACCATGTACACGCAGGGCAGGAAAACTTCACGGAAGCGCAGGAAGTGCCCGAGCGCCTCGACGCTGTTGGCCTCGTCCGAGCTGCTGAGTCCAGGGATGTGGGAGAGCTCGTAGTCAGTGGGTTCAATGTTGTCCATGCTCCCCTGTGAGCAAGAACCCAAATTACACTTGGGTGAGAGTGACACTCCCTGCCCTACCCGCTCATGCGGCCCCAGCAACTTTACCTGGTACATGGCACCACACAGTCATGCTCAGGAGACATTGCTCAGGCAGGATGTGGCCCCGAAACCATTGCCCCAAATCCCCAGGATCTCCCTGCTCTGGCCTGTGCACACCCCTGTGCACTATGTTTCAGAGGCAGACTGTGCCACACGTCCCAGGGGTGCAAGGACCAACCGTGGGGCACATGGTGCTCTGTCCGGGCTGCCTGGCAGTGCCCACCCACCTTCCCTGTTATTAGGTCCTGCAAGCTGAGGCCAGCGGGGCTGCCCTGGCCAGGAGACTCCCGGCAGCCACGCGTGTTGCCATGGCAGGGACTTCGCAGCCTGCCGGACAGTCCTCCCTGTTACTCTGCCCCTCCATGGCGTAGCTGTACAGGGCAGCTGATGGAGAAACAGGACAGAGTAAGCCCGTGTCCACCCAGGGCTATGGCTGAGCTGGCTGCATATTGGGACTGTCCCCATTGTCGCCCATCACAGTGCATGACATCCATGCCGGATCTTGGTTTCCTGAAGATGAAGAAGTCTGCAGGCTCCAGGGTCCTTTTCCCAGATCAAGACCCCTGACACTAACACCAGGCAGGGGGCGACTATAGCAGGGCTGGTGGCAGGGGCCACGCGGCTGCCTCTCTTCCCCACCGCTCCGTCCCTGGAAGGCTGTCTCTTCCCTCTGTCTCTGTCAGTGAGCTGCCAAGGACCACAAATGGGACACAGCCTGGTTGCAGAATCAGCTGTGGCAACACTGGCCTGGAAGCACCTGGCTGGCTGTCCCTGGGGACCCAGCTCCCACCCTAAGAGCACCCCAAGAGATGTGCTAAGGAGATAGGGCTTGGGGCAGATGCAGGCACACGCAGCATGAGGCCCTCTCTGCTTCTGGTCCACTCGGGGACACTTCCTTCCCAAAACCGGAGTCTGCCCTGTCTCTTCTGTGGCCCCCATCTTCCTAGGGCCAGAGCACCCCCAGGAGGGAGGGATTCCACCTCAGCAGTAGACTCGGTAAACTTCCCACATCTGGACCGCGAAGTGTAGCTCCAAGGCATAAGTCAGCCAGAGGCCCCTGCCCATGGCGTTGCTGGGGACCTTGAGCTGAGGTGAGCTGGGTGGTGACGGCACGGGGGCGTGCGCTGCTCCCCACAGGGACAGAAGCGATTCTCGCCTCGTCTAAAATAAGGACCAGGCCGCAGCTTGTCTTACAAAGCCTATTCAGTTCACCTTCACCACCCGACCCACCACCGTCCATGCTGCAACCCTTCTGTGCCTGCGGCTCATGTCCCCTGCGCTGCCCGGCAGTGAGCAGGAAGCTTCAGTGTCACACTGGACAGTGTGGCTGGGACGGTCACCTGCAGATAGGGCGTGCAGCTGCTTCCCCTGAGAGGAAAAGCTTACCCACATTCATTGCGTCTCTAATTTAAACGCTATGGAGATTTCTAAAAACTTTGTTTTAAAAAGATACTATGTACAACTTCGAGAATAGTGTAAAAGCCTGCTAAGAAGTAAATGATAGCTGTAATTCAGACATGAACTAGAATACAACCGAAACATTTGCTTATCTTGAGAAATGAAGTAGATTTACGTTGCTCAGAAGAGGGTTGACAAGCATGCCCAATACGCCTGAGCCTGTACTGTCAGCCAGCAGAGGACGGTAGCCCCTGGCTGCAATTCCTGGCTCATGGTCTCCCCTTCTCCACTTGACCCTGGGGATTGAATCCAAGGCTTTCACACTGAGCTGCATAACATCCTTTTTCTTTTTCTTTTTCTTTTTTTTTTTTTTTTTTTTTCTGGCCTGAGGTTCGAACTCACGACCTTGCACCTGCCAGGCAGGTACTTGTGCCGCAGAGCTATTTCCCCAGCCCCTCTTTATTTTAAGACAGAATCTCACTAAAGCTCCTAAGTTGCCTAGCCTAGACTCAAACTTGCACTTGCCGTCCTCCCGCCTCAGCCTGCTAGAGTGCTGGGATTACAGGCACGCAGCACCACGCCTGCCTTGACAGTCTTTATCATAACCCCTGGAGAATCTCAGAAATTTGCAGGCATTTCCCGGGGCATAACCTACGCCCACGTGCAGTCGGGAGCTCAGGAACTCTGCCGCCTGCAGATGCTTGAGAATCCGTGATGAACCTCACAGCTTTAACTGTATTATTTCTAGATCACAGAAAATAATCGCCCTCCAGCATTTCACCTCAGAGGAATTGGAGAGACCTCTCTCCTCTCCACCTATAGGCCTTTCTGTACTTTCTACAGCAGCAGACCAATTCATTCTGAGAAAACAGCAAACCTGGGCCCACAGGTTGCTTTAAAATACCCAGAAGAAAGGGAGACAGATGACTCCGTGCCCTGGGAGGACAGCGCCTGGGCCCCACCCTGGGCTCTGATGCCAGTGCTGCTCCTGGCCCTGAGCTTGCGAGCTGCTGCCCTGCCGGCCAGTTCCCTTTCCTAATGTACTGTTGCCACTGTGGCTGCCGTGAGCCCATGCTGCAGGCGAGGGTCAGCTCTGGAGATGCCTGGGCCTGGGCCTCCCTGTCCTCTCTCAGAGTAAGGGACAGCGAGGAGTGACTCACCGCAGAGACGCCCGCTGTGGAGGCACCTTGCTCTCTGCGTAGCTGCCCCTGCCGCTCTCTGATGTGGTCTGGGCTTCCGTGGAGGACTTAAGAGCCACAGGCTGCTGACTAGGAACCCACCTCTTCCCCTTCCTGCAGCTCAGGTCTTCAGTTGGGGGGTGGGGGATTTGTGCTTGAGTGCTGGAGCCCAACCCTGACGCTGCACGGGCCTCTTCCTGGCCTGGCACTTACTCCGTGGGCATCGAGAGGGTGTTGTTTGTACACTTAAGGGCAGCAGCCAGCAGGTCTGGCTCCAAGTGTCCCCTCTGGGTACTGCTGTCTGTCCCCCTGGGTTAGGTCATGCATCTCTGGGAATGGTTTTGACCCATAGGAAGCCCACAGTCTGGCTGGGCTGTGGATCTGTGCACCTGTTGCCCCGACGCACAAGGCGGCTCCCGCAGCCCTGCACCCTGGATCATCATCCCCGTTTCACAAAGGAGAGCACAGGGCACTGAAGCTGACCTGACCCTGTGCACACAGCTGTTGATGCAGATTGCAGACTTGCTGTCCCTCCCTTCCAGCCCCGGACCCTGCAGCTTGTGTTTGACAGCTCTGTCCCCAAGCCTGCATCCCTCAGGTCCCGGGCAGGCTGCCCCCTCCAGCTTACCCTGAAGGAGCTGCTTGTTCCTCCAGATGTGGAGCACTCTCGGTTGCTAACTTCCGTGATCCCATAGGGCGGGCAGCCCCTCCTGGCTGGCCACACCTGGCAGAAAATCTCCACCAAGGTCACACTCCCCACACGCTTTGCACTCTGCTCCTACTCTACTCACGAGCTCCGGCCTCAGCCTGCTGTCCACTTCAGCTCGATTCCCTCAGGGCCCTGAAAGTAGCCCTGTGTCCCCACAGAGCAGCCTGTGCCACCAGCGAGTCAGTGGAAGATCAAGAGATGTGCCGCACTGCCTGCGAGCACACGGCACCCTGGCATCCCCCTAGCCTGTCTTCAGGGTTCGGTCCCTGCTCTTTCTGCGCGTGGCACTGCTGCAGGGGCCCTGGTAGAAGGTGTGCACGCCTCCGGTGGGATTGCAGGCCCTTGCACCTCTTTCTATGAAGGACAAACGAACGAGCAGAGTGCTTCCCAGAGGCTGCATGGATGGAGGGAGCGGGGACAGACTGGATGGGATGAGCAGATGAGCCCAGGCAGGAACCCCTCCCAGCGACCTTTGCAGGCAGGACTGGTGAGCTGGTGGTCTGGAAGCCTTGAGGGCTGAGTTTGCCTTGGGACAAGTGAGCTGGGCTGCATATCCTCATGTGGCTGTGAGCAGTCCCCTGCAGGGACGTGGGCTCCATGTGCCTCTGTGACAGAGACAGAGACTGGACGCGCTGTCCTTGAGAAAGCAGCGCAGCTGCCGTGGCCACAAGACCTCTTGAGAAACCTCTCTGCCAAACTGAGGACTTGCAGCTGATTCAGGGAAGCAGGCTGCTCCGCGTGGGGCTGAGATATCGCTTCCACCACGCTACACAGCGCCTTCTGCTGCCTCCCAGGTGTCAGTGCAAGAGGGCCAAAACGAAGCCTTGGGTGAGTGTGGGTCATCTGTGTCGTGGATTTCCCCGGAAACACGCCAGCATTTTCCAAACACAACTGGGGGAAGGAGAGAGGGAGGTGGCAGCGTGGCAGCTGGAGATTTAGCAGTGGTCAGACCTCGCTCCGCCCGCCTTCAGCAGACACTGCACTGCCAGGCCAGTGTTCCCAGGGCTCACTTCCGAGACGCAGGGCGAGGTGTTTGCTGCTGTTGGGGAAGGAGCGTTCATGCGTGGCCTGCTGGGTGACAGGCTGTAGAGGCAGTGAGCGGCTAACGCGCCACAGAGAGGTGGCCAGCCAGACCCACCGTGGACAGCTCTGTGGCACGGCCACGGGTCATGCGCGTGGGCCGCGGGTTTGCATGTTGATCGCATCGTAGGTGCCACAGCTTCAGAAGTCAGGAGATTCAAAGTGTTCTTCACTTGGCTTTCAGGCAGAAAGGAACCCAATGACTAAAAGGAAAAGCTGCTGGGAATTTGCTAGCAATTTTATAGTGAAATAAAGTTATTAATAGTAAAATTCTGGCAAGCACAAGGTCCTGAGTTCAATCTCTGGTACCAAAATAAATAAATAAAATCATAATAATAGCAAAATTAAAAGGAAATCATAAGACATTCTCTGTACACATACATCCCAGAGTGGGTATGGTGCAAGGCCTGGCTCTGCCCAACCCGTCACACCTGTGCTGGCCACAGCCACCACTGGCCCATGGGGGGACATCACAGGACCTGTGGCAGTGCATCCAGGAGCCAGGTGCTGTTTGCTTGCACCCAGATGAGTATGCTTCAGCTGCCTGCTCTTGTGACTGCTAGGTTAAGTGGTGCCGTTCTCACCTGGTGACCGACCGACCTGTTCCAAGGCCACTGTGACAGAGGGGTCCAAGCAGGGGCCCAAGGATTTCAGGCGGGACGGATCTTCACCATGTAGAGCAGCGGAGGCCCTGCCTCCTGCAGGCAGCAGCAGGACCGCGGGTGTGCAGTGATGGAATGGACAGAGAGCACAGGCGTGTGGATGGGTGACACAGGTGTACTAGAGATGCCACCAGAGACCCCACGGTGACCGTGGCCTGGGGGGGAGGGCGCTCGGCTTCACCTCGTTTGTGCTCTGCACATTGTTCTTGGCTGCATCCTTCCCGGAGAGCCTTTGGGACAGGAGAACACCGCCTAGCACAGAATGCAGATGTAAGGCAGAGGTGGGGGGGGGGGAAGGTTCCCAGCAGCACCCACGTGGCTGCCCAGACGCCTAGTGATGGAAACTCCACGGGAAGTGGTGGCAGCCCTCGGCCCAGGAAGCCGCTGTTCCTAGCATGGGCATGGCTGCCACAGAGCCAGGGAAAGAGAGGGGGCGGTGGGCCCTGAGATTTTCTGGCTTCTCCTTTTTCTTGTACCCGTACAGGGTCTCACTGTGCAGCTCAGACTCGGAGTGCTCCTCCTGTCTTCAGCTTCCCCAGCACTGGAATTAAAGGTGTGCCCCACCAGGCCAGGACTGGTTGCCGGGCCCTGGCTTCTCTTGGGCAAACAATCACTGAACTATCACAGGAAAGGCCTGTGGTGGGAGAAGGGTGCCCTCTAGTGTCTGTCTGTGTCGCCTATTGGCCTCAAATTTGGCTTCTGCCTCGAACCACATAAGGCATTCGCCTGGCCCCGGTGCACAGCTGCACATGAGGCATGACCAGATGCAGCGTGCGCTTGAAGTTTGAAAGTTGTGACTGTGAGGGGCCCTCCACACTCTTTGCAGCAGCTCCAGGGTCCTCTTTCCTGAGTGTAATTAATCAGGCTGCCCTGTTTGCTCCAGTATCCTAAACCAATTCAAAATGTTGGCCTTTGGCCTGCATTTGGGCTTTGAGAGGAGCCAGAAGTTCCTGGTGGCTGATCCAGCAGATGAGGAGAGTGAGGACACAGCACCGTGCGCCTGCAAGCCCGTACCCCCATCAGATGGCCCTGGGCAGCCGCAGCCGACATGCATGAAAGAGCACTCCAGAGCGGCTTCAGAAGCAGCCAGGCCAGTGGGATGAGTGTGTCCAGAGCGAAAGGGAGGCTTCTGAGGAGGTTCACGGCAGTAGGTCTTGTGCTATAAGAAGAACCTGCTAAGTCGATCCAGCCCACGAACCGAAAACGACTCTGCCTCCAGTCATTACCTTGGGGACCACATCCTGCACATTCTGTGTACCTGTGCGGGGCTCCTGCTCCGAATCTGCCCCTTGCAGGTAGCCAGGCCCAGGCCAGGTGCATTCAGAGCAAGGGGGATGAAAGGGACGGAGACAGCTTTGATCCCACAGCAGGAAGGCTGGGCCCTACCGTGGGTCTCAGCAGCTCCCTTGCCCTGCGTTGCTTTGTATCTCATTCTCAGTGGGCAAGGACATACACTTTGGACAAGGCTGATGGCGAAAAAGCCTGCAAGGGCTCAGACCACCTGCCCTGCTCTGCGCCGGCCTCTGCTGCCCGTTATCCAGGAGAGAGTTGGCCTTGAAGGTCCCTTGTGGTGACATCCTGTGATGCTTTGTCTGGGAGTGTGTGGGGCCCAGTGTGGACGCACAGTGAAGAAGTGCCTGGTGGAGATTGGAGTGGATCCCAGGGGACCAGGGTAGAAAGAGGTGGCAGGGTGGCCAGGCTGCCGGCGGGGTGCTGGCAGGTGCAACAGGACACGACTTTGCTGCCCCAGCTGAGAAAAGCAGCAGCCGGGCATGTTGGTCACCTGCCCAGCTCTGGGCCTTGCTGTGCTACAGGTGCTGCGCAGACCGTCTGGGCCTGGCAGATCCACTGCACTTGCTGCTCTCCCTGTGGGTGTCACGCTGCCACGGGCAGGCCCTGGCCCAGCATGGGCATGGGCTCCACAGCAGATGGGCAGGAAGGGAGGACTGAGCTCCTTGAAGTGCTGGGGACCTGGGATGCAGGGGAAGGTGGAGTGGAGATGGGCCCAGGCTGGGAGCAACCCTGGGTAGAGACAGTTTGGGACACGCTGACCTTCCCTTGGGGCCATGTGGAGTGAGCTGTGCAGGACTACTGAGAAAGACCTGTGGCTCTCAGGGGACCTGCGTGTGCCAGCCTCCAATGGGGGCTGTTTTTCCCTTTTGGATGTGTGTGTCACCATCAGTGCTGTTGGGGGCCCACAGGCGCCAGCCAGGCTCTGAGGTCTCCAAGGTTGGGTCAGCCAAGGCCAGGCCCAGGCAGGGGGAGCGCTGAGCTCGAGTTAAAACCATTGCTGTGGCCCCTGCCCAGCCATAGCTCCGGGTCCCCATCCAAGCTGCCAGGGGCTGTGGTCTGCTGATGTGTCCTGGGGATCAGTAAGGCCACAGAGTGAAGACATACGTAGGCAAAGATAAGGACAGCAACTCCTACTTCAGTGTCCTCACTGCACATGTCAGGAGCGTGTCCAAGTGCACCATGACCTCCTCTCGGAGGGGACAGCACGAGGCACTAACCTCCCAGCAGGGCTTCGTGAAGCAGACTGAGGGACATGGGATGGCTGTGTCCTTGGTGGTTCCCACTGCATCTCAAGGGAGAGGCAGTGTCTTGGTCTGTCCCCAGCATACCCCTCTGTGTCACTGCCTCCAGCCCTCTTGGCCCTGGCCATGTTGCTGTGTCCCGGAGTGACCCTTTCAGGAAGCAAGAGATAGGCCTGGCAGTAGCGAGACCCTCCATGATGGCCGCCAGCCAGGAAGATGCCACCGCTGGCCCTGAAGCCCGTTGTCCTCTTCCTGCCCTGGCCACCAGAGCTCCAGGGTCCCCCGAGCCTCCTGAGCCTCTCAGGGTCTGGGTCCTCATGTCTGGGAGCTAATGCCTGTGTTCTCCCCCATGACGTTGCAGGGACACCACCTCCAATTCACTGACTCCTGAAGACACTGAGGACGTGCCCGTGGGGCAGGACGCCGAGATCTGCCTGCTGAAGTCTGGGGAGCTGATGTGAGTGGTGGGGACCCCAGAGAGGACCCAGAGCTGGGGGCTGCCCTGCACCCTGACTGCAGCACACGCTCCTCACTTTTAAGGCATAATTTATACATGCGGAGGTTGTCCCTCGATGGTGCACGGCTTTGCACCGTGATCCACCGTGCAGCGCAGACACTGCCGCAGCTGCAGCATCCAAGGGTCTGTCACTCCGAGTTCTGCCCCTCGAGTCCCTCCCCGGCCCCACCTTCTCCTTTTGAAGATAACTGTTTCATGTTCTGATTGTGGGAGCAGCGCGTTCTCGTTTTGGAAACCTGGGGATGAAAACCCGCTGTGGTGCCGGGGCCAAGCCTGTGCATCTTCAAGGCAGCTGGGGCTGGGGGTGATTTTAAAGTCACAAAAGGAGTTAGAGAAGTTATTTTGAAGCAGTTATCTTCACTGCAGGGGTCAGTCACAGTGCCATCTGCCATGCAGATGTCCTCATACGGATGTTTCTATGGCAGGTACGGTGGCCTTCGTGGAAGCCATGGGCTGGGCAGAGTCTTCCATGACAGTTGTTGTTATCAAGTATTAGCTGGGGCCCCCTCCTTCCTCACCTATCACTTTATATCCTTTATTTTTATTTTTCTCAGTAAGGATTGACAAAAGTGACTCCATTTTTATTCTGACAATGTTCCCAATACCTTGCAGTCTTTCTGTGATACACATGGACAGTGCACCCTGGACTGCGCACTCAGGTTGTCACTGGGAGGCTCGGGCTCCTGTCCGCACCCCTCCTGTACACAGGCAGACCTCAGTGTCCAGGATTTCTCAGATAACCCTGTACAGGAAAGGATTCCTCTTTTTACGTTGAGCTGCTGTATTCATTCTTCCCTGAGCCTATCCAGTAAGTTGCAGTTTCGAGTTCCCTCCAGAACCTCTAAGTTAAATCTGTATCTGAGACCATCTGGAGGCACGGTGGCCAGCATTCGGGTCAGAACACAAGACTTTAGTCACAAGTTAAAACTAAAATGCTGGTCATAGAGCAAATCATATGCCTGGCTGGTTGTAACCCAAGGGTCCACTGTATTTATAGCTTTTCAACATAAATATTGTAACCCTGATTTTGGAAGCTTTTAAGCACGCTGTAGCACAGTCATTTCCCATGCTGTTGATTCCTCCAGGGCTGTCCCCACCGCAGGACAGCTGTGGGCTCTGAGTGTCTTTTCCCGTGGTCTCCTGTACCTCTCCCTTGGGACCAGTGGTACCAGTGTCAGGCGCTTTGCTCGTGTCCCGCAGGTCCTCAGCAGCACACGTGGCCGCGTGACTCACGCACGCGGCAGTCGTCACCATGCTGCTCAGGCCGCACGAGCCCAGGTTTCTTCTTCTCAGGTTGAACTGTTGCACCTATTCTTCCTTGAGCTCGTCCCCTAAGTTTTGTGTATTTTGTTTCGTTTTTGACTTGTTTGTCTGCAGTTTCAGGGATTGCACCCAGAAACCTCTGACTGAGCTCCATTCCCAGACCTTTTACCTAGTTTTTTTGTCTTTGGGCTTTTTTATTATTTTATCTTGAGACAGTTGCCCAGGCTGGGCTCAAACTTGCTATCCTTGTGCCCCCACTTTCCAGAGTGCCTAGATAGGTCTGCTCCACCATGCTCAGTTTAGTTGTTACATTTTTTGAGTACTTCTAGGTGTGATTTTTCTTTCTTGTACTTTTCCATTGTTTCAAGAATATTTGGAAGTTGCTGTGGAGGCATTTCTAGGCCAGGTGCTTAAAAATCCTTGTCGGATGGCCTCGAATCCAGTCGTTATCAGCGCTGGTGTCTGGTGTCTGTAGTTTCTTATGTGAGTCGGGGTTTTCTGGTCTTCAGAGTGGCCCATAGGCAGGGCTCAGAGCTGCCAACCGTCACTTCCTGGGGCTCTGGGGTCCTGGGGTCCCCGGCAGGCCACCTCTCTGCCCTGCCTTCGCACATGCTGCGCTGTTCTGCTGATGTGGCAGATGCGTTAGTTGCACTTAGGAAAATCAAGGGCGCGTCTGAAAGGATTCACCGCGGAATGCCCCGAAAACAGGCCTTCGAACAGAGAGGGGGGAAAAATGATGGGACGAGAAGTGACCGGAGCAGAGCACACAGGCGGGGAGGTCCGTAAGGAGAGCGGGGTGCGGTCAGCCGTGAGAAGAGAGCAGCGAGTAAAGTGCAAGTTGAGTTTCTGCCTCTTGGAAAGAGGACAGCAGACTAAGGTTTGGCACCTGCGTGGAGAGAGAACCTGAGGCGCGTTAAAGGCAGGGCTAGCTCTGAGCACAGAGCTTCTGGGCACCCTTGGCTCTTGTCAACTAGATATCTGGAAGCACGTGGTACAGTTTACCCTGTGGTATGAGGCCCGCTCGCCCTCTCACTCTCTCATTCCTCAGGATTGAACCCAGAGACTTCGCACTCGCCTACATTCCCAGGCTTCCTGTATCTTTTATTTTGAAATAGAGTCTCACTCATTTTTCCCAGGCTAGCCTCAGACTTGCCATCCTCCCGCCTCGGCCTCCCAGAGTGCTGAGATCGCAGGCGTGTGCCACCGCACCTGGCCCAGTAGCGGGCTTCTCTTACTCATCATGATATTCAAAGCTGGCAAAGCCTTTCTTTGGCACCTCCTCTGGAGAGAACGAGATCGTCCTGGCAGAGCGGGTGCTGGTGCCCGGAGCCCCAGCTTAGACACCGCCCCAGCGTCAGGAGGACCCTTTTCACACGGCAGTGCAGTTAGATGTCCACCTCTTTCCCACAGCAGGGCCCACTCTCCTGCTTGCTCTGATTCTTGGAAATTGCATATATCGGGCCACTGCTTTTAATTGGAAAGACATGTCCTGCCAAGCCTTCTTTTCCATCCTTGCTTGAAAGGGGACAGGAAGATATGTTCCCAAAGAAAGGCAGTGCAGCGCAGTGGCCGGTGCATGCTCAGAGGAGGCTCCTGTGGACCGGGACCACGTTCTCCCTCTGTCTGAACCAGAGCCTCTTGGTGGACCCAGTCTGTGTGCAACAAGCCCGTCTCCTTTAGTGTGAGCTAGAAGAGGGGACAGGGCAGGAGCGGACCCCATCCCTGGTTCTCCCACTGCTGCTTTCGCCCCTGCATGGCACAGAGCTGGACATTTGTGTGTCAGAAGAGGCAAGTGACCTGAGTAGTCCAGAGCCCACCAACAGGCATGGGCCCGGGGTCAGGTCTCACTGTGTACTTCCCTGCTAGGATCAAGCTACCCCTGACCGTGGACGAGATTGCCAGCTTTGGCGAGGGCAGCAGGGAGCTGTTCGTGAGGTCCTGCACCTACAGCCTAATCCCCATCACAGTGGCCGAGCCAGGCCTCACCATCAGCTGGGTCTTCTCCTCTGACCCCAAGAGCATCTCCTTCAGTGTGGTCTTCCGGGAGGCAGAGGACACACCCCTGGACCAGTGCAAGGTAGGTGAGGCCCTGCTGGCCAAGCTTCCCCACATCGGGCACACCCTCTCCTGATGCCAGGGTGGGCAGTCGGTCTTGCGTGGAGAGACCAGCTCAGAACAGCTGCACCGAGCAGGTTGAGTCTGACCTTGAGAGCTCAAGGTGATGCCTGGAGTGTTCCAGGCTCAGGGCTGAGGTAAGGCTGAGTTATTCACTGAGCCACGCAGAGCTGGAAGGACCACCTCCGCAGGCATGGCCTCCACCCTGGACGCAAGGCGACAGGGAAACAAGTGCAGAATATCGTGGGTGGAGAGCTCGTGGCACATCAGGCTCAGCCGTGCCACCTGCAGGCATTGCTGAGCTGTGGACTGTCCTCTGGTGCAGGACTCACGCGTGTTGTCTTTGTGACCCTGGACCTTGGGGCCCAGATCCTCCCTAGTGATGACCTGCCCTTCTCCATAGTGGACACCAGGGGGCAGAAGGAGCCCATGTCCTGGGTGCTCAGATGCCTTCTGCCTTCCAGCTCCTCCCGGGCTTAGGATGGGCAGCTGGTCCTTGTGCTCAGCAGCTGTCCTGAGGACCCCCGTGGACCCCACTACCCTGGGATTTGTGGGAGTCGGCGAGCACCATGCAATAACGGCAGTGCTCGGCGGCTTCCAGGGTGACAAAGGCATGAGCACAGGGGCCGTGTGGGTCCTCAAGTCGCTTGGGTGGTGCACTGTGGGCAGAACAGAGGAGGCATGTCCAGGCCGAGGGGGCTAAAAAGCCCGGGGAGACGGAAGACATCCTAGAGCCACGGAGGCCCAGCCTGGGCCGTGGGCGCACAGCCAAGCGGGAGATGCGAGGCTCTGAGCGTCCCCATTTTAACAAGCCGGACGGCTCTCGAGAATCCAGAGGTGCATGTTGGCATCTTAGGAAAGAAACAAAACAAAGCCAGCAGCAGCAGCAAAAAGGAAGTCGTGGAGATCGGAGCAGAAGAAAGCCACCTGGAGAACCGAAAGAATCAGAGGATCCGTGGAGTAGAGCTGGTCCTTTGCAGACCAAAACAAGCCCTTAGCCAGCTACCCACAAGACAGAGAGGGCCCAAATAAATAAAATTAGAGGCCAGAAAGTGACATTATGGGCTGGCTAGATAGCTCAGTGGACTAAGCGCCTGCTTCAGCAAGATCAGGGACCAGGGTTCGATCGCAGGGCATGCTGAACTGGCGAATGAGTCCAGGCACGGTGGCATTCACCTGTAATCCCGGCACTAGGGAGGATGAAGGCAGGAGCATCACTACGAGACTGAGCTGCCTAGTGAGGCCCTGTAGCAAATACATAAGTGGAAAATAAATTAAAAGGAACACTATTAACAGTTACCTGAGCTGGGCGTGGTGGCGCTCTCCTGTAATCCCAGCACTTGGGAGGCTGAGGCATGAGGATCGGTGCGAGTTCGAGACCAGCCTGGGCTATAAAAGTGAGCTCAAGGCCAGCCTCAACTGCACAGTGAGACCCTGTCTCAAAAAGAAAAAAAAAAAAAAAAGTTACCTGAAATCTATAGTGTCATTAGTGAGCACTTATGCCAGTAAGTTGGAAAACCTAGAAGAAATTTCTAGACAGAAAGATGACCAAAATTGACCCAAGAGCATCTAGAACACTTGAACAGCTAACTTTCCTGGTTACTTTTCTCTCATTGCTGGGACAAAAGACCTGACACCCACAGTTAAGGAAGGAAGTGTCCACTTAGCTCACACTTCGTGGGGGTTTCAGCCACACTCAGCGGGCTCCAAGGCAGGCTGGCACCTGGCAGAGGGCAGTAGCTCGTGGCGGCCGGAGGCAGCAGAGAGCAGAAGGGAGGAGCGGCAGCTTCAGCAGCAGAGGCCGAGAGCCAGCCTCTCTCCCTCCCTTACGCTGCACCCACACTGCCCCAGGGCGGGGCAGCACTCACACCATCCCAGCACTGGAGCGTCAATTACTCACACCCACTAGAAGTGTGCTCCGCGACTGCGCCATGAAGCCCTGGGGGGACACCTAGACACAAACCGTCACACTAAGTAAGATGCAATTAGATGAAAGTGGTAATAAAAGTCTCCCAACAAAGGAAAGTCCAGAAGAGACAGATTCACTGAGACACTTGACCGGACTTAAAGTGCTCCTCGCACAACTCCACGAAGCACAAAGAGGAAGCAGCCCTGCCAGCTCTCTCTCCAAGGCCAGCCTCCTTCTGCTTCCAAAGCCTGGTGAGGACGTGAGGAAAGCAGGGGACTAATGTGGCTGTCCGCGTCCTCAGCAAAACACTCGCGAGTCGGGTGCAGCACACATTCCGGCAATCATAGGTCACGGTCCAGTCGGGTTTATTCCCGGGACACCGGGGTTCCAGCGCAGCACAGCAAGAATGAAGGGCAAAACTCCATGGTGGGGGTCAGGGAGCTGGGGCCCAGTCATGGCCTGCAGGAGCCTGGAGCCCGACGCCCACAGGGCCTCAAGGCTCCCCATCCACATGTGTCCATGGCTCATAGGCTGTGGCCGGGCTAGAGGCCTCAGCCTGCCCCCCCTGGGGCCCTGCCTTGGTGACCTGGCTCCCCCTCCGCCTCCCCCAGGTCCTCATCCCCATGACCCGGTGCCACTCCCACAAGGAGAGCATCCGGGGCCAGCTGAAGGTGCGCTCACCCGGCATCTACATGCTCATCTTCGACAACACCTTCTCCAGGTAGGCGGCAGGCGATCCTGTGGGCCCCGTGTTTCTGCCGCCTGGTGACAGGCACAGAGGTGAATCCTTCCTCCGCGGTGGACGGCTCATGGCTGGTGTTCTGGGGTTCACTGTGAGTGTCATAAGACAGCTCAACAGTGCCAGGGTCCTATGTGGAGCCAGAGAGGAGCCCTGGAAACACAGCGAGGATGGGAGGGATGAAGGAGGAGGGGAGAGCCCCGGAGGAGGCTGAGCCGGGAGGCAGACCAGGCCCAGCATCCCAAGAAACCACCCTGACAGTGCTGCGGCCCACTGGGGCCGTCTCTGGGGCTCTCTGGGGCTCTCTGGGATATTCAGAGCAGCGTGGCAGCCTGATGTAGATGCCCTGTGAGAAGGAACCCTGAGCATGTCCTCCTCCTGGCTGCTCCCACAGGAGGCTCACAGCACTGTCCACAGACCCCAACCTCCTGTGGAGCCCACGCCCCCCAGTGACCAGGGCCCACTGCCACCACGGCTGTCAGCCCCAGGTGCCACCCTCCCTGCCTCCCTCCCTCCCTCCTCTCTCCTCAGGTTCATGTCCAAGAAGGTATTTTACCACCTGACGGTTGACCGACCTGTGATCTACGATGGCAGTGACTGCCCCTAGTGCCAGGCACTCAGACTCCTTGGCATCACCTTGCCTACAGGAAACACTACTCTTCCTCCCCCATCATACGACACCCAGAGCAAGCCCACCAGCCCAGCCCTGCAGCCCACAACTCTGTCCTCAGCCCCTGAATGTCCTCTCCACCCTAGGCACTTAAGGGCTTGGTGACAGTTCCCCTGCTGAGACCCAGCTGTCCTCACCCCAGGGTTGCCTCCCAGAGGTGCCGCCTCCTGGAGAACACCTGGTCAGAGCTAAGCGCGCTTCCAGTGGTGCCCTGTGGCCTTGGTCCAGGTACCCTAGGCACACCCCGTGCTACCCAGGACGAAGCCCCAGGACGAGGCCCCAGGCTAGGGTACCAGGCTGGAGGTCCTCCCACCAACCCTGCCAGCCCCTCCTCTAGTCAGCTGCAACCTAAGTTTGGGGCTATGTCAGCACTCAGAGATTAGGAAGAGGCCACTCAGCCACGCTGTCCTCCCGGGCCTTGCCCAGGTAACTCTGTCCTTGGGAAAAGTCATCACTTAGCCAAGCCCCTGAGAGCTCAGCATGACCAGCGTGCCAAGGGTCTCTGGGGCCGGGGAGCTCAGGACCCGAGCAGCACTACCTGCACGTCTCCAGCTCCTGGCCTGGCTGTTTACACACAGGAATGCCTGCCTCGCCCCCAGACACCTGTGTGTCAGTGACCAGAGCCAGGCGAGAGCTACTTTCAAACATCCTGAGCAAGTCTTCAGTGATTTAGACAGCAAAGTAGCAGAGGAAGCAGGCCATAACTTACCTCGCCCCCACTTCCCACTGGTGCCCTGGCCTGTGTGCTCACTCCTTCCTAACAGGAAGCAGATGCTCTGCCATTCCCCGGGGCCCTTCTGTATGTGCCCCCCACCCCCAGGAGCTCCTGCTTGATGGCCTCTGCCCCCTGTACAGCTGGCCACCTGCAGCCCTGCCCCTGGTGTGCCCATAGGTATGCAGAGTGTGGGACACTGTGGCCCACTGCAGCCAGGGGCGAGGACAGAGCCCTGCCAAGCTGGTTACAGGGCTCTTTGCTGGGCCAGCCATACCCCCACACCACCCTGTCTACCCCAAGCTGTGACTCACCTCCAGGGAGGCCAGGCCTGGCCCAGCCCAGACCCCAGGCCTCCAAGGCACCCAGCCTTGGCCACAACACCAGCACAGAAGACACTTGTGGGTGGCAGGTGAGAGGACTCGGAAGGGCCAGGCTGTGTCTTCACAGGGGCCTCTACAGGTGCACATTATGCAGAGCCCAACTGCTTGGCACACGGCAGAAAACCTAGCCTGAGTGTCCTCCCAGCACACCCCGTGGCCTGAGTGTCTCAGAGACAGGCTGCTCCATCTCACAGGCCATCAGAAGTTGGCCAGGAGCTAACAGGAGTGCCTGGCACAGTCCAGAATCTGTTAGTGCCGGCTTTCCCAGGATGCCTTGGGGCTCTGGCCAGACCGATGTCCCCTTGCTGAGCTCATTGCCACCCCATGCAGCAGGAACCACCTGTCCCTGTAGCTGCTGTGCGGGGCTGGGCAGGCTCTGGGTGACCCTCTGAGTTCCATTCTGGACATCTGCCACTGTCTCTGTGGGGTCTGCACACAGGTTCAGAGACCACCGGCTGTCTGAAGGCCCCCAGAACTGCTCCTGGGGGACGGCCTGGCCTTGGCGCTTCCCCTCGCCCTCGGCATGTTTGCGTCCTGTGCCGAGTGGACGGTCGTATGGTATTAGCTTATGGTGCAGCCCCAGTTTGCAGTTCACCCCACAGCTACAGACTTCACTACGTCGGCCTACTCAAGGCTGCCTTACACGCGTAGCTTTGTTCTTACTCTAAACCGTTCCCAACTATACTGAGGTTTAGAGCTTGCAGTAATTTAAAAAAAAAAAAAAATACAAATGACAGCTGAGCCACTGCTGATGGCTATAGCCTGGCTAGATACAGCTGTGCCAGAAGTCACAGCAGCTGTCCAGACCCTGAGTCACTACCCCTGGCTGGCCTCCCTCTGAGACACAGAGACCTGCCAGACGTGCCCTTGCCCACCAGCAAGGCAACAGGGTCTCTGCAGAGCCCCAGACTGGTGATGCAGCTGCAGGTAGCGTGGCCAGAGCCGGCAGATTTCACCTCAGGAATCTGGGACCGCAAAACGTCATGGCTCAGGAAGCAGCAACACAGCGCCACACCACATAACTCAGAAATGTTGTCATCTCTCTCTTTTTTTTAATGGCCGGCTCAGCCTGCCCTGGGGGTGGGGCTGGTGCAGCATGTAGTGCCAGAGATGGAACCACGGCCCCTGTGGTTGCCTAAGCAGGTGCTTTAGACTGCTGAGCCATCTTGCTGGCCCCACATAACTCAGAAATGAAGGGCATTTCTGAGTGCTCGGGGATCACCCGCAGCAGGGAGGCACTCCAGGCCCACAGGGAATATTCACAGAAAGATGTGCTCTCTAGTCTGCCAGACGTTATGGGGCAGGACATTCTGGGGCAGGATCATATAGGAGTTTCATTTTTAAAATGCACCTGGCATCCTTTAGACTGAGAAGCTGTTCTTGATTCAGTATCGTGGATCAGAGCAAAGCAAAGTCATCTGAGGTGCTCAGAACCAAGGCCCCTCTCACGCCATGAGACCTGAGACCTCATGGCTACGAAGACCCGCACTTCCTAGCAGGGCTCAGGAGCTTTTTCGTGTCGTCGTGGTTCTTCCAAGGAAGCAGGAAAGACAGAGCTAAGGAGTCTCTTTTCCCTCCTAAGCACTTTTCTTGGTAAAGCAGAGCTCTGCGGTTTCAGGCAGCATCTCTGATAGGCCAAAGCCAAGCAAAAACAATGGATTAGAGCCTTGTGGTGCGAGTTCTCCAGAGGGGCTGCTGGGCTGCAGGGACATGCTGCCTGGGCTGCAGGGACGCCCAGCCTGGGGAAAGACTCAAGGAACTCAGAATGCACTTTACAGCCTCTCACTTCCAAGGCCTTAGGACAGTGGGCATGGGTTCCCGTGTCACTCTTACCCACCAAAGAATCACCCAGTGGTGTCAGACACCAGCACCAGCCCCATGGTGAGGCCGAGACACTTGTGTCCCGGAACCTGTTCCTTTACAGTGTCTGCTAAGCCATTGGGAAATACTTTTAACCTCAGGACTAAAGTAAAGTAAACACTATGACATCAGGAATGCACTGTCTACCATTCTGTTGGGATGGGTGGTAAGATGAGTGACAAAGTCGCAAGGTCTGCATCAGGAGGCAGAGCACCTTTTCCTCATAATGTGGCGCCAACAGAGGGTGAGGGTGAAGCTCCTGCCTTGGCCCGCCCTGCTTTTGCTGGGACACAGGTCCCTGATGCAGGCTAGGAGGGCCATTCGCATGTGCCTCTCGCCCCAGTGTGTAGGGCCATGGCCTGAGTGCCCTAGCCCCAGGAACGCCGTCCAGCACCCCAGCCTTCATCTTCCAGTGGTCCAGTGGCATGGCTCCCCGCTCGACTGCACAGCTGGCAGCACCCTGGCTGTCCCACCTGGGCAGGAGCGGGCTCATTCACCTTCACTTCTTCCCCACCCTGCGCCCCCTGATTGGAGGAGGAAGGGCTCCAAGGCAGAGTCAGCAGAGATGCTGGTATGTTCCAATGCCTGGGACCACTCAGAGGCAGGGACACAGCCGCAGGCCTGGAGGCAGGTCTGCAGGGACAGACAGGAGCCGGCCGCTTAGTCCTCAGGGGTCACTCCAACTCTGGTTGGGGTGGGGATTCCAGGTGGACCTCCACTTCACCCCCCAAAACTGCAGGGAGACCCCAGGGGACCAGCCTCCTACCCAGCTTTCCCAAGCCCACCCTTGAGATCCCCAGGACTCAGCCCTCAGGGCCACGTGGTCCCTGTTGTGGAGCACCCTGCCCTCCCCGTGACTCAGAAGGGCGCATGTCTGGGGTCAGCCCTTTCGGTCTGAAGATGCATGGGAAAACTCTTGCTGCCCACACACCTCTGAAAGGCAGATTGGTGAAACCTGTGACCCCAAGTGAGAAAACAGGCTTTTCTAAGAGACCACAGTCAAAGCTGAAGCTACCAAAGCTGGAGCAAAAGCGAGCTGCAGAAAGGCTTTTGGAGTGGGTTAGCATTGAGGGGAAGGGCAGGCCCTGGGAGGACAGGCTGCTGGCTGGCCTCTTCACACCAAGGCTCAGCTGACTGCAGAGTAAGCCTGAAGCCTGCAGGCCTGTGGGGAGCCAGGGTGTGAGTCCTGCCCCAGGGAAGACCCTGTCTGCAGACCAGCCCGCTTTGGCTTCCTGCCTGAGTCCAGAATCCAACATCTCCCAGGACAGATGCAAGAGAGAAAGTCCCTCCCCTAAGGCCTGGACACCCACCTTTTGGTCAGGTCAGCAGGGCACTACAGCCCAACATGAAAAAGGACAGAGAGAGCCAGGGAGATGGCTCAGCAGCATAAGCACCTACCTGACAAGCACAAAGTCCTGAGTTCGATCCCCAATACTGACAAAAAGAAAAAGGACATAGAGAGCCCGGGTGTGACAGGAAGGGCTTTCCTTGGAGACACGGAGGTCAGACCACATTCTAGCCTAGCAGAAGCTGTCTTTGTCCTTGGAAGAAGAGGACAGAAGAAACGGCAGCGCTGGGCAGCGAAAGCCAAAGGCCGCATCCAGGAGAGCCATGGTGACCGTGAGCCGGACTGGACCCCTGGCGACACCGCCCAGGGCAGTGGCTGCCTTAAGCTAGTCTTCTGCTCTGGCTGTGGGCAGGCAGCAGCCTCAGCTCCGCAGGCCTTTGCCCATGAGTGAGTTCTGTGTGCACAACAGCGTGTCCACACCCTTGGCCAATCACCCTCAGGTGCACCTTGGAAGGAAGGCATCAACAGGGCCCTAGCCTTCGCATGTCACAGCTAAGCCTACTCTGGCCAAGCCCCTGCCTGTCTCCCAGCCCTTGGTCCTCAGCAGAGTGAGCCAGAAGGACCAGCTGTGGGTGGGCATTCGCTGTCTGCATTGAGGGGACCAGTAGTGTAGAGATGAGTATCAAAACCCCTCCTTGTCCCACCTGACTGAACAAACTTGTCTCCTAGACAGCGAGGCCCACATGGCCCAGTGGTGAGGTGTACTATAAGGCCACACAGTAAATAACTGGTGACATCAAGAAAAAGATCTCCTTCGAGCATACAGCCTGTGTAAGAGTGCTGAGGGGGCAAGGGCTGGGGCGCAGGAGCTGGGGGGTGTGGAAGCTGGGGGTGCAGGAGCTGGAGATAGGGATACGGGGTGAGGGGGCTGGGCTTCAGGTAGGGTGCTGGGGTGTGGGTGCTGGAGGCTGGGTGCTTCATCTCCTCCCATGGACTCCAAGGACTCCTTTGGAGTGCTTGTACAGACTTCCCAGTACAGACTGCAGGCCACCCAGAGTGTAAGCAGACAGGAGTCCACCTCCGCTTAGGGACAACGACCCCGGCACTCCAAACACAGAGTGGGGCTGGCGTGCTGGGGCTGGGCTCTGACTGGGTCCCTGGGAAGCTCTCAGTCTTAGGAGACCAGCTCAACACTGATGCCAAGGGCACCCTAAGGGAGGCTACACACACCACAGCCCCTCTGCAAGCTTTCCCAAAGCCGAGCAGTGGAGGCGCCAGGGTGGCTCCTCACGTTACTTAAGGCTCCTTGGTGCAGTGTCTTAAGTCAGCACCAGCCCAGAAACCCCACCAAGGTCCACTGAGCTTGATGAGACCAAAGAGGCACAAGCACGCATGGCTCCAAGCGGTCCCTAACACAGCTGTGGGCGGGCAAACAGTCGTGGCCACACAGCTTGTCCCCACGAGGCCTGGGGCTCCCAGGAGACTACAGGACACTGATATCCAGTGCTGTCCCAGGCAGTCCAAGGGGCTCAGAAGGAGAAGCCAGGGCCAAGGGCGCCCTGTTGCCGCTCTCTCCTCCCCCGCCCACACACACACACACACACTGCTCCTACTTCTTCATTCCCAGGCTCTCCGGAAGGCACCTGGGGCTTCTCTTGGAAACAGCAGTCACATGGGTGGTCACCAGGATTCCCCCCTGCAGTGATGGAGGTGGTGCTGTTGTCCTGGGCCACCTGGTGTGCTGGGCCCAGGCCTGTCCTTTCCTCCCACCCCTGCCCTTAGGGCAGCTGGTGCAGTGGGGTGCATGACACCCTTGTGTCAGCCCTGGTCCTCCCCATCCTGTCCTAGGCATCACACACAGGCAGGGAAAAGAAGCCTTGTCCAGCAGGGCCTGGGCTAATGTGTTGCTACGGTTTATGTCTAGTTGTCCCCCCCAGGCCTCAGGCAGTCCTGGGGTGGGGACTTCTAGAGCTTGAGACTTGACTCATGATGCACTCGGCTTATGTGTTTTAGTACTGATGGGATTATGGGTCTGAGTACTTCTGGGATTATGAGTATGGCCTAACGTGGATAGGCTGAGGCAAAGAGCCTGAATGTAATATAGAGACAGAGAGGCAGAGAGACAGAATCTCTCTGTTGTCCTGTTGCCATGCTTGGTCAGTTGCCTTAGTCACCATTTTGTTGCTGCTCCGCCACCATGAACTGCTGCTCTCTGCCACATGCCACTAAGCCTTGGGGCCGGCCAAATGAAACCTCCAGTAACCGTGAGCTAAATAAACCTTTCCTTCCTTCATTTTGAGGGTCGGGTATTTGTAGCAGCAACGAGAGAGGAGTAACTAAGACATGTTTCCCCGGGAAGAGTGGTATCAGACTGAAACCCCAGCAGCCACTGCACCCCAGGGAGACCAGGCTCTTCTGTTGAGAGGGACCACACCAGGGTGCCATGTGCACTGTTCCACTGTCCAGCTGAAATCCCATGTCATTCACTGGGAAAAGCTTGGGAAGAAAATCTGCCGGAGAACAGCTGTTCAGCCAAGCCAGGTTTATTGGAGATTTTATTTCTCTTCCCCTTCCCCTTCACTGTCTATTTAATCCCTTACTTACACCCACTCAAAACACTAAGAAAGGGTAAAGAAAAGAGCAAGCAGGAAATACTTTAAATGTACATTGAAAAGCATTTCTCCATTGTTTTCAAATGTGGTAATTTGCCCAACAGCTAAAAGGAAGACACAAAGCAAAAATGATTTCTATTACAGACTTTTTCAGCCTAATTTCTAGGGCAAAAAGCTAACAAAGTGCAGGGGCTAGTGAAAAGGAGGCAGAAAGGAAGTGCCCGGCAGTGGATGAGGCAGCCACTCCGTCCTCAAGGAAGTGGCCAAAGTCCGGCCACAAGGTCCTCCAGCCAAGCCAGGGCTGTACCAGGCGGTGTGGAGCACGGCAGAGCCTGCCGGGGCTGTGAGGACCAGTGCAAGGCACCGGCGGACAAGCAGAATCCTCGCCAGGGTCAGCCCTGTGGTCCAGCGTGGCACCCAGGCCTCCCACATGACGTGGACGTGGGTTGGAAGCCAAGAGACTCTGGTGACTTCTGGGTGTGGTCAACTGTCCAGGGGCTCCCGGACCAGTCCTACACTTGGTTTCAGAAGAGGAATAAGGTCCCTCTCTTGCTGACCTAGAGGAGGACCAAAGATAGCAGAGGAAATAGGTCTGAGGTTGTTTGGAAAGGTTCCGGAGAGAAGATCTGCAGGAGCCACATGGGATCATGGGAGGGTAACGTCCCGAAGACGTGGCTGGGGGCACTGTGGAGAGGACAACCTGCAGGGAGAAGCAGCGTCCACACTGAAGCCAGGGCAATTCACGTAGCACCGGGATAAACCATGGCGGCCCTGGGCTGGCAGCATCCCTGCATGGCCAGTGCAAGCCCAGGATGGGCCTCGTTGCAGCTCAGCGCCCCCCAGAATGCGGCCACCAGCCAGTCACTCGCCTCTGAGGCCATCAATTTTGAAAACTCTGGTTTGGCAAATTAAGGCTGAACGTGGTAATGCTTGTGAGATCTCCCTCTGCACTTCCCCTCATTTCCTTTCTCTGGGAAAACAGGGGCTGCCTGTCCTGTTACTTGCAGAAGGACGGGACATGCACCTCCCAGAAAGGCCCCTACAGGGACAGCGCACCCGATGTTGTCTCCAGCAACATGGATGACAGCTTCAGGCTTCCCTGCCGCCTGGTGTAGGAAACCCACTGGGCCCGGCTGATGCACCCCAAGTTCTTCAGGGTCTTCACAAGATCACGGCGGAAGCGCTCGCCCACAAAAACATAGAGCACAGGGTTCAGGCAGCTGTGGAAGAAGGCGAGGGTCTGCGTGACCTGGAGACCGATGTCAATGTTGATGGACATGGCGCAGCTGGAGATGAACACAGCGTAGGCGTCCACGGCGTGCAGCAGCAGGACGCAGCTGTAGGGGAACTGAGACAAGACAAAGGCGCTGAGCACGGCAGTGGTCACCTTGAGGGCCTTGTGCTTGGACGACCTCCTGGCCTGCGTCAGGGTGTGGATGATGATGGCGTAGCAGAAAGCCATGACTCCGAAGGGCAGGAAGAAGCCCAGGATGACCTTCAGTGTCAAGACGGCCGACTTGGCCCTGGTGCTGTCCTCCCTGGGGTACACCATGGTGCACGCTGAGACGCCAGATTCCCTCTTGACTCGGCTGTACAGGATCTCCGGGGTGCAGAGCACCGCGGCCATCACCCAGATGGCGCAGCAGGCTGCCTTGCTGCACGTGAGGCGCTTACGCCTCCAGACCTGCGCTCTCATGGCCTGCGTGACAGCGATGTACCTGTCCACGCTGATGCCGGTGAGCAGCAGCACGCAGCTGTAGAAGTTCATCCAGAACAGCCCGTTGACCACCTTGCATGTGAAGGTCTGGAATTGCCACTGGCTGGCAGCGGCGACGGCCCAGAAGGGGAGGGTGCCCAGGAAGAGCAGGTCGGCGATGGCCAGGTTCAGCAGGAACATGTCAGTCACGGTCTTCGCTCTCGTGCAGTACCAGTAGACGAGCACCACCAGGCTGTTGCCCACCGTGCCCACGATAAACACGAGCCAGTATAGGGGTGGCAGGAAGTGCCTGGCAAACTGTCTGGCATTGGATTTATTGCAATAGACGTTCGGGAAGTCGAAAGTCATGTAGTCATCCACAGTAGCTGTGGCGCCGTAGCCGTAGTCACCAGACACATCAGGAATAAAGTTCTGCAGGGGGCACAGATGGCACTCAGTCAAGGACAACCTTTGGGGGGGGTCTTGCCTGATTGACCCTTCTAACCCCAATAAGCTGTGCCAAGGCAAAAAACACATACGTGGGAAACAGGCATCCTGAGGACTCCTTTGTGGTCGTGCTGTGGTTTGGGCGTGATCGGGGAATGTCACCCTCAAGCTCTGAAACAGCGGTCCCCAGGGTGGTGGTGCTCGGTGACAGACCCTCCCAGACATTAGGCCTAGTGGGATGTGGTCAGGTCATAGCACGCTGCCCTCAGAAGGGGCTACTGGTGTTCTCTTGTCGCCCAGGGATCTACGACAGCAAGCTGGCATGCGAAGACTGAGTCTCGCCTGGGTCTTTCCTACACCCTGTCTTTCCTTTGACCATGCATCCCCTCTCCCATACCCCCCCACCATGGTGCCACCTGCTGTGCTGTGATGTAGCCAGAAGGCAGCCAAGGGCTTGCCCAGCCTTGGGCACTTGGCCTCAAAGCTAGTTGAACCTCTTCTCTTTATATATGATCTAGCATCTGGCATTTGTTACAGCCACAGAAAGCAGCAATACAGTTTGTGAGTAAACATTCCGCATACATTTATGGTGTGCCTACTGCAGGGTGCTTACTGGGCCGGGTGCTAGTGGGACATAAGTCAGATACGTTTCCCACTCCCGTGGGACTTAACTCATTCATGAAAGAGCTGATTGTCATTGTTGTTTCATTTTATTTTGAGACAAGGCCTCCCCGTGTCATCCAAGCTGGCCTCGAGCTCACAGAAGTCCTCCTGCCTCAGCTTCAAAAGCTCTGAGATTACAGGTGTGCACCACCACACCCACCCATCTTCCATAGGTCCCTGGCCCAGAGCGGTCCTAGGACCCCTGTCAGGGGCAAAGATAACAAGGGCTGGAGGTAAGGACCTGAGCCCTGCATCCCTGGGTCCACCCTGGGGTAAGGGCTGGTGGCAGAGGAGGAGAGGTGCCACACACAGGGGACAGCCAGGCCTCCTCAGCTGCACTGTCCCCAAATGCTCCCCTTGACCCTTGCTCCCAAGCCCCTACAGAACTCCCACTCTCTTGCCTGGGGGATGGTGTGCCCCGCTATGCCACATCTCTGCATCTACTGCCGCTTGGGCAGGTGTGGTGATGTCCAGTAGTCAGGCCTTGTTAGGGGGAGCTGGCATCAGAGCGCACAGGGAGCCCTCCCCTCCACCACGGGCTCCTTCCCAGGCCCCCAGCAGGAGGCAGAGTGAAGGCGCAGCTTCAGGCCCCTTAGGAAGGGCTGTACTCACCATGAGCTCTGTGGGTGTCATGGTGGGTCAGGCACACTCTTGTGTCTAGAAAGAGAGCAAAAATCAAAATGAGGCCCGGTTTATAAATGCACAATAGCAACCAGATACCAAAAAGACAGAGATCGGATATTAGACTTTGTGCTTATGGGGAAAATCCCAAGAGCCGGAGCGCGGGCTGTGCTGGTGCCAAGACACAGCACGTGTGGATTCGAGAAGCGCCTTGTTGTTGGCCTGCAACGACACAAGCCTCTCTTTTGGCTCAGCGTCTAGGTCTCTGGCCCTCCTGCTCACCAGCTCTAGGATCTCGCTCATGCATTTCCTAGCCCACCCTTTTTGCATCCTTCGTGTGTCTTCGGTCAAGTCCTGGCTGGCCGAACCGCTCCGACCACTCTGCCTGTTTGGGCCATGAGCAACTTCCTGAAGCTGAGGGGTTAGTGGTTGCTTTCAGAATGCTCTGTGCTCTGGACCCCATCGGGGAAAGGTGTCCAGTACCCACGGGGTATGGGGAAAGAGGTCCCATACCCTAGGTAACCAGAAAAACGGAGGCTTGACTGCACCCGACAGGTCTGGGCTGAGCAGGGCCTGTGAACCCCAGCGAGCAGGCCTCATAAAGGCTGTCTGATGCCGCACTCCAAGGTGCCAGCAGAACGCCTGTGCTTCACAAGCTCAGCCCTGGCCTGTTGGCTTCTCTCCCACAGCACTCAGCCTTCTGCTCAACACGGAGACTGGCTATAACCACATGGAAAGCAGCACTTGGTTCCTGAACATCAAAGCACACACTTGCCAACCACCCTGTCCTATCCACTCAACCCTAAGCAAGCACTTAGTCTGCTGAGCTATGCTGCCGGCCCTGAAAAGTCCATCTTAAGTGAAATAAACTGGACATACATGTTTAAATATCACATGCTTTCTCTGGAGTGAGAAAGTCAAATGGTAATTATGGAGCAACTGTATTACAGATACTGGGAAATAAGAAAGTGAACTAGTAGGAAAGGAACAAGGGATGGAGAGTGAGAAAGAAGGATGAGAAAAGAAAAAGAGGCCAGAGAGAAGAAAACAACCATGCTGAGGAAAGAAGCCACACCAAAAGGCACCTGCACAGGGTTCCACCTAAGAGAACTCCAGAGGATGCAAGCTCCTCTACAGCGACAGGGAGCAAATCAGAGTTGCAGAGGAGCAGGGAGAAGAGGGAGAGCCCAGGGGTGGGCGGAGGAGCAGGGTAGGAGGAGCTGGGGCTCCAGGCTAAATAATACTCCGGAGCACCCCATGGGGACCTTCATAGGACAGTTGTTTTACAGGGTAGGCACACATCAAAGCACATTTTGTGCTCTCAAGATTCGAAGCTTGTTGCTGCTGGCCACTGGGAAAGTCATTAAAGTGGAGAAATGTGAAGAGACCAGAGCCTGAGGGGCAGCAAGAGCTTCCTGCAGCAGTGACACGGCTGAGCTCTGCAGGCCATGGGCTGTGACTGTGGGACTGAGAGGGATTCAGGCACCATGTTTTTCAAATAGTAGATGAGACTGAAAGGAGGATGGATGGATGATGGATGAGTGGATGGATGGATGGGTGGATGGGTAGATGGATGGATAGATGATGGA